>CM042172.1:63335961-63345961 GCA_023376005.1 Doryteuthis pealeii | reverse complement strand
ACATTTAGTATTTTAAATAGGAGACATTAATTTTTCTTTTTAGAGTGGCTGGATCAAGGCAAGATCATTTTTTTACATATGGATTTTAATGGGGCCTCCTGCGAGGATCCAACCCGTGATTCAACAATAATGGATCTGTGAGACTAACTTTTTACGCCCCTCCTCTACCTAGGCGACGCTGGGTAGCCGCTTCTAGTGCAAATATAAAAGAAATGTAGTGGTTAAAAAAAATAGGAAATATTCTAGTAGATTACGGAAGTCATTAGAGCGTTAAGATAGCCAATTCAAAGTAATAGTATTTGAAAATAAGGATATGTAAAACAAAAGAAATGAAAAACAAACAGATTAAAAGTGAAGTCAATGTTTATAACGGAACTGTCAGAAATAAAATATAATTTCTCTGAATGTTTGAGATGATGCTTGATGATTAGTATTATCTGCGTTCATTGTTATTTGTACAACGTTTCGGCCGATATGCACTCCGGCCTTCTTCAGGTATTTCTTGTCGGACTCAGGAACCTTCTCGGACTTGGGAACCTTCGTTTCGAACTCGGGAACTTTCTTGTCGTAATCGTAAGCCATCACGGAACATCGAACTTAACCCTTTATTTATTCCACGGGGATATCCTGTTCTCATTCCGCTAACCGTGATGGCTCCCGATTACGACAAGAAGGTTCCCGAGGCCGAAAAGAAGGTTCCCGAGTCCGAGAAGGTTCTCGAGTCCGACAAGAAATACCTGAAGAAGGTCGGAGGGTATATCGGCCGAAACATTGTACAGATAACAATGAAGATGAGGACAATAGTCCGAATAACGCAGATAATACTAGAAATAAAATACTTTTATTTTCTAGATTTTCAGATTGTTGTTTTTTTATATAATTTTGATTTTTCGGACTGTTTTCCTCATCTTTATTATGGTATGTAAAAAACATTACATTACGACCTGGCACCTCCTAGTCAAACAAGGAAGGAAAAGAAGTGAAAAAGAGAGGAAAGAAGCCGCCGCAGTAAAGAGAGTTAAAAAGAAGAAGAGACAACAGTATCTCCAGCAAACATTACTTTTTGTTTGCAATCACTGTACCAGAGACTGCCATTCAAAAATTGGTCTGTTCAGCCATTTACGTAGCTGTAGATAAAAAAAGTGGACTCTACGCTATTGTCTTTAATAGACGGAAGGATGCCAACACACGACCGCTCTATGCTCCGACCTTCATCGGGTGTCATCGAAAATAGCAATGACATAACCTGGGAAATTATTTTTAATAGTTTGACTGTTAATCAAACAGGCGTCGAAGATACTTTTCAAGATCTCATTCAAATAATACAAGCCGACCGAAACGATTGTGTAAATACTGATATAATGGAATGACCCATCTTCCCCGTACATCTCTCAAGATGGTCTAAGCGATGATCAGACGTCAAATGAACAAAAAAGCGAATTGAAAACTAGCACTAACAAACAGTAGATAGTGAGGTTTAAGAGGAACAAAAGAAAAGATGATAGATCTAATTGCATGGGGAAAAAATTAGATGACCGCCCACGTGGTGGGGGTCCAGTGGCTTCGGCTCTCTGGTTTTTAAAAAATATAGAACATAGACGTTATCGTCAGCCAGGGAACTTCCCCCCCAGGCAATAATAGCACCTTTGATTAATCCACACAAGGTGATCAGCAGGTCTTTGGGTTTATCATTTGCCAGTTTGCCAATGCCCTGAAGCGCCCCTTGATAATGGAGATATGCCGATGGATCGACGCAATTTTTTCCACCTACCACCATGAGCTTCGGTTGTGGGTGGGGCCACATAAAAATGTCACCTTGTCTTTACGCCCTCCTATACGTTGAAGATTAGAGGCGCAAAATATTCTGTGCAAACAATAGATAAAAGTGATATTCCGAACCATGAAGTGTCAAAAAAATAGAAAGATAGGTTACATGGTATCTAAACACTATAAATATTATAATCTATGTAATGTAGTTAACAATATTTTCCATGCACGCTTCCTACACAAATTCTAACAATATTTCTATATGATATAGAAATAAAAAATTTAATAAATAAATTTTCACAAATTATCAAATTATTGAAAATAGCAAGAAAATTATTTTTTATAAGGTTTCGATGTTTGTTTCATCCCATACTGTTCTTCCCTGCTTTTTTTCCATGGCCAGTTGTATCTTCATTGTTGTGAGATTGGACCAGAATGTTCAAATCAGATGTGGGTTGGGTCTTGTTAGTTAATTTACTGCTAAATAAGTCAATGTTTATAACAGAACTGTCAGAAATCGCCTGAATAAAATGAGATTTACATAGAAAAACAAAACAATTGAAAACTAGCAATATCAAACGGTAGAAATTGAGGTTAAAAGGAACAAAAGAGAAACAATAATAGCATGTGAACAATTAGGTGAAAGTGATATTCCAGACCATGAAGTGTCAAAAAATAAAAATAGATATGGTTCTAAACACTGGTAACTAATTTCTATAACAGGATTTTCCATGCACGCTTCCTACAAATTTCAAATTTAATAAAGTTATTAAAATTGAAATGTTAATAAAAATTTCACAAATCATCAAATTATTGAATAGCAATAAAATTATTTTTTATAACGTTTCGATGTATTTTCATCCCATACTGCCAATCCGAGTTTTTCACCAGAGCCAGTTGTATCTTCATTGTTGTGGGATTGGATCAGAATGTTCAAATAAGATGTGGTTTTCTTCTTGTTAGTTCATTTACTGCTAAATAAGTCAATGTTTATAACAGAACTGTCAGAAATCGTCAGAATAAAATGAGATTTACATAGAAAAAAAAACAATTGAAAACTAACACTAACAAACAGTAAAAATTGAGGTTAAAAAGAACAAAAGAGAAACACTGATAGCATGTGAACAATTAGATGAAAGTGATATTCCAGACCACGAAGTGTCAAAAAATAAAAATAAATATAGTTCTCATCATCATCATCATGTCACGCAAGCAGCACGGATATCCATGACAATCTCTCGCCAGCCTTCCCTATCACTCATTGCTTCTGAGAGGTCTTCTGCGCAACATCCAGTATCCTCGCATAGTTGATCAATATAGGTCCTTAGTGGGCGTCCTACGTTAGCATGTCCGTGTGTTGGCTTCCACAGGAGAACGTCGCTTATGAGCTCATCCCCGCTTCTCCAGCAGTGTCCTGCATGCCTAGTCCGTCTCACCCGGATTCTTTGTGGGATGGGGGAAGGTAGCCATTTAGCTGCTTCCTTGTGGGGTGATGTTTCCACGACTTGTTCAAGATTTGTCACTGTGTTCAAGAAAATTTTAGGTGGGTGTCACATGGTGTATGAATGAGTTGGCTAGTGGTGCTGGTTTGAAGTGTAGATGCAACAGCCAAGGATCATGTGACTGTGGATCCACTAAGGCGGGAGTTTGTACCTATATTAAATGTCACCACAAGCTAAAAGGGAATGTGTTTAATGTAAACTGGTCATTCTTTATAAATATCGCTTCTAATACATGGAGTCGTTTCCAGCAATTAATACTATATAATATTTTTCTATTGTCGACTAGAATTTGTCGAATATTCATGGGGATGTTCTAATATTTATTAATAATACTCGTGATCATTAATTGTACGACTGTCATCATCTTGCAACACCCTCTGGTTAAATATAAGACCGTCCAAATTGTCCAGATGAAATGCAAAAATGAAAATTCTGATTATCTGGTGTTGCTTATCCGCCGAATTCTTATTTCTTATGAGTGCTGTAACTAGACAGCTAAATAACGGGACCATTCCGTTTTTATCATTAAGAAAGAAAAGGAAGAAAAAAGACATACTACACAGAAAAAAATATAATAAGAGAGAAAGAAAGAGAGAAGGGGATAGATAGAGAGAGCTGGTTTGAAGTGTAGATTCAACAGCTAAGGGTCACGTGACTGTGGATCCACTAAGGCGGGAGTTTCTACCTATATTAAATGTCTATTAAGAACCCCACCATAAGCTAAGAGAGAAGGTGCTTTACAAAATTTGGCTATTCTTTATAAATATCGCTTCTAATACTTGGAGTCGTTTCCAGCAATTAATACTATTTTTTTTTTATTGTCGACTAGAATTTGTCGAATATTCATGGGGATGTTCTGATATTTATTAACAATACTCGTGATCATTAATTGTACGACTGTCATCATCTTGCAACACCCTCTGGTTAAACATAAGACTGTCCAAATCGTCTAATAAAAAATGCAAAAATGAAAATTCTGATTATCTAGTGTTGCTTATTCGCCGAATTCTTATTTCTTATGAGTGCTGTACCTAGACAGCTAAATAACGGGACCATTCCGTTTTTATCATTAAGAAAGAAAAGGAAGAAAAACGACATGCTACACAGAAAAAATATAGTAAGAGAGAAAGAAAGAGAGAAGGGGATAGATAGAGAGAGCTGGTTTGAAGTGTAGATGCAACAGCTAAGGATCACGTGACTGTGGATCCACTATGGCGGGAGTTTGTACGTATATCAAATGTCTATTAAGAACCCTACCCCAAGCTAAAAGAGAATGTGTTTATTGTAAACTGGCCATTCTTAATAAATATCGCTTCTAATACTTGGAGTCGTTTCCAGCAATTAATACTATATAATATTTTTTTTTATTGTCGACTAGAATTTGTCATCTATTTGTTCTGGTCTTTAATGATGTGCTTGTTGATGTATGTGTGAATGGTACTCGCAAAATGGCAAATTAGTCTGCGGGAAAGGGTGGTGGTGGTGGTGGTATTTCGATGTATGTATTAAATGTTATTTTATCACCATTAGAATTGGAGATAGAATCTCCCAAAAAGCATAAGAATTGATATACAATATTAGTTCTACATAGTAGTGTTTTTTGTTTTGTTTTTTTTGTTAGCGACGGCGAGGTTGACTGTTTGAATTTTGTGTAGTCTTATTATAATGGAGATTGTATGTTTGTTTGTCTGTAACCGAAACTATATCACTACTCAAGTTACAATTCCCTTTGTTATTTACCTCACAATCTCCATGGCTGTATCTTTATTTAAATCTCATCTCAATTATTGATAAAATTGTTTTACATTATTAATAATGTTGACCATGCCAACACACTTATAACATGCAATTGTATTTATGTATACAACAAAATAGTGGTTTACACTATGAATGGGAAGGCTAATTTGCATATTGATCTTAAAAAATTGATTTTAATAAATATATGCTTAGTATTATTGATTTCTAATTGTTTGGTTTTATCTTATTGAATATGAGCAAAAATCTCTTCAATAAATCTTAAAAGAAATTCCTTAACAAGAAGAAATAACTAATATTATTCTTTACTTCCTATTTTAACTAAACAGTTTAATTAGGAAAATTTACCAATGAAAGACAGGAGTAAGGGAAAATGATGGAAGAGTTAGTTTCAAAGTTGTTCTATTTTTCAATCATACCCCCTCTGTTAAAAATCTTTTTATCTACATTCTTATTCAGTTTCATTAGCCTTTCTAATTTAATATGATATTTTATTATAAAATTTAACTAAAATACTTGCACCCGGAGAGTGCATATATTTGCTAGTATATATAAAGAAAATTATTATCGTTCAATTAACAGTTCCATTTGAGGAAAATCTTGACTGGACACATCAGCGTAAGTTCAAAAAATATGAAGCTCTACGAGAACAATGCGTCAGAAACGGATGGATAACAGATGTATTTCCTATCGAAGTCGGATGCTGGGGATTTATTACCAATTTAAGCTTGGCATTTTTGTCTAAACTTGGACTCTCTCCACCAGACAAGAGGAAATACATAAAAAAGATCCAGGATAAAACTCTAACCGCATCAGCATGGATATGGTAATTCTACATTGTGACATCAAACCGACAAAGTCTGGTAGTATCGTGAGATACTGCTGGGCCGCTCTGGGTTAGTGGTAACGATGCTTCAGCACCCGAAACCATGCCTGAACCCAGAGTCATCATTTGATGAAGGCTTTGTTGGTTGAAATGCTACTGTGGAAATAGCAGTCATTGTATGAAGATTATTAAGGAATCTTAGATAGTTATCTTTATCTGTAGGTGCAATGTATCTATGAAATTATCTATGTAATTGGCCTTGTTTATAATTGGGGTACATTTGATTACAGTCAGATAGAATAGGCCGAATGGTATTTTCATTGGTGGGGGGGGGGGTATTGTTTAGGTTACTATTTGTGGAGGTCTGTAAAGATATTGGCAAATATTATAAGCGTATTACATATCTAAACACAAACTTCTACACTTATAACTACACGTTTTACGTATAATAATACTCGTCAGATGTAGCTGCTGTTCGTTATATTTGCATGAGACTTATAGTCACAAGGTTTTCATTGTGATTTTGTATTTAATATGATGATATGTATTTAACAACTTCTTCATACGAGCAGGATATGACAAAAGGTCAATTGTAAAGTGCATTCTAACAGGTCTGAATTCAGAGTTTGTAAAGTGTTTAAATGCCATCCTTGGCCAGTTGAAAAAAGCTTAAAGAAAGGCCTATGTTAGGGAATCCTTTGGTAAGCGTATAAGTCCTATTCTACGTATTGGTAAAGGGCCAGTTATTTAATCCTATGTCCGTTGTTCATGGGTGTCACAGTAATTATGACCAGTAGGGTCAGTTTAAGTATTGTATCAACCAAAAGTACTGCCAGTGATTGGCCAAGAGTTAGATCACATGATTCTGGCCTAGTCTATAAGTACAGGCGAGGATCTAGCACACACCTTATATACCAAAACACTCAACAGAGTGTACATTCTCCTAAACTGGTTGCCATAACAAAGCTAAAGATTACAGTCTTCTCTCCGATTTGCCCATAGCTGGAGGGAGAACAGATGCATCCATACCTTTCCCAAGAGTATTTGCGCTTTATGAAATGGAACAAGCTTCGTCCAGGATTTAAACTCATGTCGTCATGTCTATTTACTGCGACGATAACCATTACCCAACGAACACATCCACTATATGCATGGAGGTGCGTGGCATGGGGCAATGGTTGAGTCGTTATCAATGGACTCGTCGACCCGATTTTGAATCCTTGGCTGTTTTCATTTCACATAGCGCTAATACTCTTCAGAAAGGTATTCATCCAACTACGCTCCCTCCAGCTATGGGTAAGATAGTAGGGCAGACTAGGCTATTTAAATTTTGCTTGATAACTAGTCTAGGAGAAAGAAAACTCCGAATTAAAATTTGTTTAACTCCGCTTAAGATATTGACCTTGTGCCGCATCCTGCTGGTGCAGAGGGGTTCTTATATATACATATATAGAGAGAGAGGGAGATTGCTCTCTCTCTTTCTCTCTCTCTCTCTCTCTCTCTCTCTCTCTCTCTCTCTCTCTCTCTTCTTCTGTGTCGTGTGTGTGTGGTGTGTGTCGTGTTGGTATTTTAACTAGGATCAAAATGTCGTTCCTCAGGGCACCTGCCTCAAGAATTCCGTAATATATATATATAATATATATATATATATATAAATATAAATATATATATATATAATATTAAAAAGTCGTCGGGGGCGGCCTAATGTCGGTATCAGCCAGACAGCGAGGGAGTCTATCCCCTTTTCACTAGCACTAGACCAAGGAAATTGTTATTGCGTCTGGTGTGGAGCGACACACCTACCATCAGCTCCTTACTTTACTACCCAGATAGCTGTGCTACCCATACGGTGAGTTGGTGAGGGAACTTGGCACCTTACAGTTTCTAGCCAAACGCTCTACCGGCTGAGATGCGTATGTAGAGGGAAACAGATACATAGATAGATAGATAATGCCTAATTGTAGTAATACCTAATTTTAAAAATAATTAGTTGTTAATTAATGAATTACGAGAGCTTATATGTTTAAGTATAAGGCGTAAACAAATCGAGAAAAAGTCAATCTCTGTATGTCTATTTCAAGATTGACTTTTTCTCGATTTGTTTACGCCTTACATTTAAACAGATATGCTCGCCTTTCATTAATTATCAACTAATTAATTTTCAAATTAGGTCTGATTTCAATTAAGCACATATTCTCCCGAAAATTGTCGGCTATCTCCATCTCAAACTGATTGTTTGTTTACTTTCATAGATAGATAAATAGATAGATAGATAGATAGATAGATAAATAATGCATTCATTATTTGTGTTTTGTCTGGGAAAAAAGGGCCGAAACGAATCAATCCAAAAATGCTTGAAAGCGAAACGTAAATAGTTCGACTATTGCTGGTGCAGAGGGGTTCTCTATATTATATATATATATATATATATATATATATATATATATATATTATATATAGAGATGAGAGAGAGAGAGAGAGAGAGAGTGAGAGAGAGAGAGAGAGGGGGGAGATTGCTCTCTCTCTCTCTCTCTCTCTCTCTCTCTCTCTCTCTCTTTCTCTCTTTCTCTCTTCTCTCTCTCTCGTGTTGGTATTTTTAACTAGTATCAAAAAATGTCGTTCCTCAGGGAATCTGCCTCAGATCGGTATATATTATATATATATATATATATATATATATTATATATATATATATATATATATGAAATCGTACCTAATTTTGAAAGTTAATTAGGAACGACTTCAATTAAGCACATATTCTCCAAAAAAATTTATATATATATATATATATATATATATATATATCGTATATATATATATATATATGTATATATATATATATATATATATAATATATTATATATAAAAGTCGTCGGGGCGACCTAATGTCGGTATCAGCCAGACAGCGAGGGAGTCTATCCCCTTTTCCACTAGCGCTAGACAAGGAGATTGTTATTGCGTCTGAGGTGGAGTGCCACACCTAACAGATAGATTGATAGATAGATAAAGCCTTTATTATTTGTGGGTTTTGTTTGTGAAACAAGGGCCGAAACGAATCAACCCCAAAAATGTTAGAAAGCGAAACGTAAATAGTTCGTCTAAAAGCAAAGAAAAGCAACCTCGAAATGTTACAACAAGCAACAAGTTTTATTTCTGAAGAGGATTTGCAAGCGGCCTGAATAGGCGTTTTGTGGCGGGGCATTTTTGGGTTTTTTGGGGGCTGCTGCGTGGGGAAATTCCAAGAAAGTCTGCAACCTCAGCAGAACGGCCTCATTTGGCAGAGTGGAATGGTATGGCAAGAATTGGGCAGATTAGATGAGACAGAAAAATGTTGAGAGTGTGAAATGAAAACACAGAAAGAGAGAAAAGAAAAGAGGTGGGGAGGGAGGGTGTAAGCGAGAGGGGTGAGACAGAGGGAGAGATAAGAGGCTCTTTTGACAAATGGTGTAGAGATGGTAAAATGTCAGGTAATGGAGCTCTTGTGCTGACGGGAGAAATTGAAGAGAATAAAAGGAGAGGAAGGCGAAGAAGTAACGGGGCAATTTGTAGCTGGGGGTAAAGGAGGCAACTGCGATAAATGTTTGGGGGTGATGGAGAAAAGAAAAATAGAGAGAGAGAAAGGGAGTGAGATAAAGTGATAAGAGTATAAGAGATGGGAGAATGAAAAGATGGAAAGGAAAGGAAAGAAATAAGAAATGCAAATGAATGTGAGAAAGGTTGGGGGGAGTTAAATGATGAAGAGGAGAATAAAGAAAAGGGGGGGTCAAGTGGTTTAGTCGGAAGTAATTGTAAGAAAGAAAAGTAAAAAAAGAGTTAAGGATGACAGAGAAAGGGATATGTTGAGACTAGAGAGATTAGAAAAAGAATGTATGTACAGGGATGAGAAAAGAAGAAAGAAGAGAAGATGAGAGATAAAGTGAGGGGGAGATAGAAAGAGAGAGCAGAGAAAGAGAGAGTGAGGAGGAGAGAGAAAGAAATAAGAAATGAGAGAGAGAGGAGAGAAAAGACAGTTGAGAATAGAGAGTGAAGCAGGAGAGAGAAGAGAGAGAGAAGTGAGGAGGAGGAGGAGAGAGAGAGAGGAAAGGGAAGAGGATAGAGTGAGGGAGAAGAGAAAAAGACCCAGAGAGAGGGAGAGAGAAAAGTGAGCGAG
>CM042172.1:63269292-63335861 GCA_023376005.1 Doryteuthis pealeii | reverse complement strand
AGATGAAGATGTAGACAGATCGCTTTATAGATGGCAAGCATTCTATAGGTCCTAGGAGAATGGAAAATCTGAATTCAAACCTGTTAAACGTTCGTTAAAGAATTGAAATTTGTTCGCATGTGCGAGATGGTTGGTAATGATATTATATTTTAATATATAATTATATATAATTATATAGATTTTTGATGTTTTTTTATGAAGCATATTGTTGATAAAGTTATAGTATTTATTATTTATTATTTTTGCTTGTATAGTCAATTCAATGTCGGTATATCGATAAAATTCGATAATTTAGAAGATAATATGACAATATTATAATATATATATATATGTATATATATATATATATATTCATTTTAAGGGCATCCTGATCATTTTGAGTCCTGTGTACTAGTGATTGTATCTCTATAAACGTTGTGGACTTATTTGCAACCTTACCAATGTGAAAGTATTATATAACTTTATTCAGTGATTGCCCGGAAACGTACGCGGCGGGGTTGTCAAACCTGATTTATATCTCATAGCTGCTCACTCGATTCTGCTGTTTTTATATTTGTTCTTTGTTTCTCTTCCTTCCGCCAAACAAGAGGGTGCAAATATTGAGGCGCACTAATCAGCATATTTGAGTACCGTGAAATCCTCGAGAAAGAATTCTCGAAGAAGTGAA
Organism: Doryteuthis pealeii; assembly: GCA_023376005.1. Lineage (NCBI taxonomy): Eukaryota > Metazoa > Mollusca > Cephalopoda > Myopsida > Loliginidae > Doryteuthis > Doryteuthis pealeii. Next base: position 63,335,194 of record CM042172.1, on the reverse strand, counting down.
TAGATAACAAGGAAAATATAGAAATGCAGTTAGAAAAGTAAATGGCGGTGGAAGAAGTGTGAGAGATAAGAGGAATTGGTTGAAGAGTTAAAGTAAAATGTCAGCGAAAAGAATTGAAGAAGAGATAAAAATAATAAAAAGACGATTGCAAATAAAGGGAAAGAAAAAGAATAAAGAGATGCATGAAACTGAAAAGTGACATAGATAATGGTTAGAAGCCTTCTGTCAATGAGAGACGATGGAGTAGTGTCAAATTTTTTTTTCTTCTGTTTTTTAATTTTTTTTTTTTTAGTAGTGTCAAGTTTGTTTTTTTTAAACTTGAACTATATAGCCTGGGCGGGTTCATATGAGGATGAGCTTTTGCCCATGCAACAAATTCCCCCTCTTCAACTGGTTGGCAGCTTTCCGTCAACGAGAGACGATGGGGTAGTGTCAATTTTTTTGTGTTTTTTTTGTGTGTGTTTTTTTTCTTTTTAGTAGTGTCAATTTTTGGAAGCCTTGTGTCAACGAGAGACGATGGAGTAGTGTCAAAGTTTTTTGGTTTTTTTTGTGTTTTTTTATTCTTTTTTAGTAGTGTCAACGAGAGACGTGGAGTAGTGTCAATTTTTTTTTGTTTTGTTTTTATTTTTTTTAGTAGTGTCAAGTTTGTTTTTTTTAAAAACTTGAACTATATAGTCTGGGCGGGTTATATGGATGATGAGCTTTTGCCCATGCAGCAAATCCCCCTCTTCACATGGTTGACAGCTTTCCGTCAACGAGAGACGATGGAGTAGTGTCAAGTTATTTTTTGTTTTGTTTTTTAATTTTTTATTTTTTTAGTAGTGTCAAGTTTGTTTTTTAAAAACTTGAACTATATAGTCCTGGCGGGTTCATATGGAGGATGAGCTTTTGCCCATGCAGCAAATCCCCCCTCTCACACTGGTTGACAGCTTTCCGTCAACGAGAGACGATGGAGTAGTGTCAAGTTTTTTTTTGTTTTTGTTTTACTTTTTTTTTTTTTAGTAGTGTCAAGTTTGTTTTAAAAACTTGAACTATATAGCCTGGTCGGGTTCATATTGAGGATGAGCTGTTATCCATGCAGCAAATCCCACCTCTTCACACTGCCGCTGTGATCAAAAGGAAAGGTATTTTCGACATTGATAATATGAGGATAAGAAAGAAAAAAAATAGGAGATAAGAACAGACAAATGCACTTAGAGGATACAAGTTTGTTTTTATTTTTTTTAATGGCATATCAACTTTCGCTGGTTATTTAATGCCAAATCCCTCCTTGTTGAAGAACATTTTTTTACAATCTAATGGGCATCCTTGAATCTTTAAGTAAGAGCACTTGTCCAGCGGAAGTCATCGATAAAGAATCCTTTGGTTCTCCTTAGTATTGTAAGTTCCTCCACAATGATTGAAAATGAAATGTGGCAAGTATCAGTGTTTAAGTAGTGAATCAGCCACACATTATGACTGTTGATTGGCCAGATGAATATCCACGTGACCCAGTCTATAAATTTAGGTGATATATTGCAGGACTACTTATATTACAAAATGTAGGAAGCGCGTGGTGTAATGGTTAAAGTCATGGGAAATGGACTCGTCGCTCCGATTTCAAATCCTGAATGTGGTAATTTCATTTCACTTAGCGCTAATACCCTTGGGAAAGGTATGAATACTACTCTCCCTCCAGCTATGGATAAATAGTAGAGCAGATTGGGCTCTTTAACCTTGGTTAGGCAACCCGTCTAAGAGAAGGAAACCTCTGAATTCAAACCTGTTGAACTCCGCTTAAGAAATTCGCCTTGTGTCACATCCTGCTCGTGTGGAGGGGTTGGTAAATATATATATTACAAAATGTTCCAACAACATTAGTGCTACTATTTAACCTATAGTTGGAAGGGTGATGGGGCTCATACCTTTCCCAAGGGTATTTGTTCGAAAGTGAATGGAGTAGTGTGACTGGGGTTCAAACTCTCTATTACGATGTCGCAGTCCGCTCTCTATGCTCTACGCAGGATAAATTGAACATATACCAAAATATTAGGGCAAGATGATATAAATAAAAGGAAGGACATATTTGTAAAAATAAAAAAAGTAAAGTCGTCGGGGTGGCCTGAAGTCGGTATCAGCCAATCAGCGAGGGTGTCTATCTCCTTTTCACTAGTGCTAGACAAAAGAAATTGTTTTTGCATATGAAAAAAAAAGATAGAGAAAATAAAGAAACAGGATGACGAAGAATGGGGAAAGAGAAAGAAATGATAAAAGGGTGACATAATGAAGTAAGAAAGAGAATGAAAGAAGAGAAGAAAGAGATTCTAAAGATGATGGAATAAAGTATAAAAGAAGGAAGGTTAAAAGAAAACTTTAAAAGAAAAAAAGATAGAGAAAAATAAAGAAAGAAGATGACGAAGAAATGGGAAAAATGAAGGAATTTAAAAAAAAAGGGGGTGGCAGCGAGAAATTAAGAAAGAGAATGAAAGAAGAGAAGAAAGAGATTCTAAAGATGAGAAAGTATAAAAGAGGGAATATGTGGATTGGTTGAAAGAAAAAAAATGATAGAGAAAAATAAAGAAAGCGGATGACGAAGAAATGGGAAAGAGAAAGGAATGAAAAAAAAGGGGGTGACATAGAGAAAGTAAAAAAGAGAATGAGAGAAGACAAGAAAGAGATTATAAAGATGAGAAAGTATAAAAGAGGGAAAGTGTGGATTGGTTGAAAGAAAAAAAAGGATGAAGAAAAATAAATAAAGAATATGACTAAGAAATGGGAAAGAGAAAGAAATGAAAAAAGGATGATGTAAAAAAAAGAAGAAAGAAAGATGATAAGAGAAAACAAGAAAGAGGTTGTAAAGATGACGGGAGAAAGTTTAAAGAAGGAAGGTATGGCTTGGTTGAAAGAAAACTTTAAAAGAAAAAAAAATAAAGAAAGAAGATGCCTAAGAAATGAGAAAGAGTCAGGAATGAAAAAATGGGGTGACATAGAGAAAGTAAGAGAGAAAGAATGAAAGAAGAGAAGAAATAGATTCTAAAGATGACGGGAGAAAGTATAGAAGAAGGAAGGTATGGCTTGGCTGAAAGAAAACTTTAAAAGAAAAAAAAAAACGATAGAGAAAAATAATGAAAAACCAGTGACGAAGAAATGGAAAAGAGGAAGGTATGAAAAAAAGGGGTGAAATAGTGAAAGTAAGAAAGAGAATGAAAAAAAGAGAAGAAACAGATACTAAAGATGACGGAATAAAGTATAAAAGAAGGAAGGTTGAAAGAAAACTTTAAAAGAAAAAAATGATAGAGAAAAATAAAGAAAGAAGCTGACGATAAATGAGAAAGAGAGAGGAATGAAAAAAATGGGGTGACATAGAGAAAGTAATAAAGAGAATGAGAGAAGACAAGAAAGAGATTATAAACATGAGAAAGTATAAAAGAGGGAAGGTGTGGCTTGGTTGAAAGAACCCTTAAAAAGAAAAAAGAAAAAAAGATAGAGAAAAGTGAAGATAACAAGACCAGATAAGCAAGTGAGAAAGAATGTGCAAAAAGTTGTGATAAAACCTGACAATGTTAAAAAAAGATGATTTTCTTATACACTCTTCTGGATACTTTCATCTAGTCTATTCTTACTCCAAGCTGAAAACTGGCTTCTTTCCATTTAAATGAAGGTAAACAGAGCATAAAGTTATCCATCTAACTTTTGCCGCAGGAAAATAGTAAACAGAACACTAAACGATATATTCTTTTTATAAAGACTTATGAGTTAGCAAACATTGTCGAGAGGTTAACGGCCCCTTTCGTACTACAATTATAGACAGAATAAAATTCTTTAATTTTACTGTTCAGTATATAAGTTAAGAGAAAGGAAATGAATCCGACGGTATAAGTATAGATAAAAGGATATGAAAAAACACAATGCTGTTAAAATGAAAATATTTTATATCATATTCATAGCTAATATTGAACAATATTTCGATTTATAAAAATCATCTTCAGAGCTTGTTTTTACTCCGGACTCATCGAGAGAGGAGCTGAAAATAATTTGAATTCAAAACGAAAACATTGATGTTCCAAAAAAGTCATGCGGTCGTTTCATTATAAGCACACGAACCACGCGTTTCTCGGTCAGCGACAATAATGTATATCTTAGTGTAACAGTTTTTCGAAAAAAGAAGACATATTTCAAATTCGACAATAGACAAATTCTCTTTTTTCAAACAGGATGAATTTTAACCCGTTGATGGTCGGCCTGCAACGGATTTTTTCAGAAAATTATTTTTTAAATTTTTTTAATATTTATTTATTTATTTTTCAGTATGGGAATGGAAGTAATTGCAATAAAAAGATTACTCCACACACCCCAGGAGTTTCTGTTTAGTATCATAACCAGGAAATCTCTTTTCTAAGGGTGGGATTACCCTAATGCAGAGGGCGAATTTGGTGAATTATAGTTGCCACCGAAGAAAATGTATAAGAAAAAGTAGGAAACTGTAAAGAAAAAGGATATATTTTTTATTCTACTATTTTATACGATTAACCAAAAGGACAGAGATTAGGTTTAGCAAACCAAAAGTTCCAGTTGAACCTTTAGTACATAAAATATGGTCAGCTCTATCGAAGAGGCTTTGAATAGGGCGCTTGGATCCTTTGCTCAAGGGTGGGAACACCGAAAATGTTACGGATATAATTAAACAGCATCCGGTTTGATCTCTATTCAGAAGGACGTGTTTTTCATTTACACCGTCAATGTCCGGTTGTTTGTTAACAGACGATTTTAGAGTAATTTTAAATTATAAAACAACCCCTAACAAACAACCGGATATTGATGGTGTAAATAAAAAACATGTCCTTCTGAATCTATATAAAAAGGGGTGCCTAAAGGTCATATGGTCCGAAAATTTAAAATTGTCACATATTCTATTTTTTTCCTCAGAGCAGACCCCAAACTTACATATATTACGGTCAACCGAATTTATGCAGCGATGAGACTATTCAATACGTAACTCTGTGTCCATTTAAATAACTGCAGATATTGTGAGTCCTTTTTTTTCAAAATAACTTGATTCCTCATTGTTATGACCTGTTTAAGGGTCAATAAATAATAACTCAACACGGGTATAAAATGTAGGGAACAGGTGTATTCAGCAATAAGTCAATGTACAATTGAGGAAGGTTTCCTTGTTACAGCGTACACGAAGAACATGTATCTGTTACTTCTCCCCTGAGTAGCTTTGCTCTGTTAATATATACCCTTTGGGTAAGTCCATGTTCGTTTCATAGGTGAGACACCTACAAAACTCATTAAAGGATCCGAAAAAGATACACATTTTCATCTACAGAATTATCCCGTTTTAATGACTGTAAAATAAATAATTTTAACATGTATTTAAAAAAAAACAATTCTTCCTCCTGGACAAATAATGCATAAAAATTCTAGTTAATTGTCTTACATTTTCTTTCGAATTTTGTTGATTTTTAATTCAGTTAAAAATACGTTGAATTTTGGCCATATGTGTGAAGCTGTATTAACATTTTCGTACATCTTAATTCTGTTTCAAGAAAATAAGATGAAAAGATGAGAAGATGAAAAAGTGAAGAAAGCGTAAATTATACAAAGAAGACATTCAAAAAGATACGAATATAATGAGAGAAACATGAGCTTCTCTCAGTGGCCAACGGGAAAACACGGATAAAAATAGTGAGAGATAAGTTGTGTAGTGTACTTTGATGGGGCACTCAGATGCAAATTCACCAAAAGATGGTCGGACCATATTACTTTTAGGCACCCCTTTTTGATCTCAATTAAGAAATGACATGTTTTTCATTTACACCGTCAATATCCGGTTGTTTGTTAGGGGTTAGGGTTAGGGGTTAGGGTTAGGGTTAGGGCTAGGGATTAGAATTAGGGGTTAGTTTTATAAAAAATGTTTAAATCTAAAAATCGTCAGTTAAAACAACTGGATATTGACGGTGTAAATGAAAAACATGTCCTTTCTTAATCGAGATAAAAAAGGGGTGCCTAAAGGTCATATGGTCTAGATGGTCAAATGGATATCAACTCACTGACTTTGTAGGAGTTATGATGTAAAAGCAAAAAGATTGTTGGGCATTATACCAATAGGGTATTAAACTTTATAAAGGTTCTTGCAGGAGATTCCTCAGAATAATTGCACCAAGGCAGGTTTTAATGCAAAAGCAAAAAAATGTGAGACACTCAGATCCACACGTAGTTAACTTCAAAATGGCAGCTGTGAAAACAAAACGAAAATATATCGTACTTTTATTGTCTCTCATAAACCGATAAATAAGAACACTCCTGAAAAAAGACTTTTTGAGAGAATACGTATTTTATTTCTTCCTTGTGACTCGGTAGATTGTAGTGTACATATAAATGCATATATTACAGTATCAGGTCACTTAAAGAGTACACTGATACTATGGTCTACACACCGTGCGATCAAACGATCTTCGACTAAATTGTTTTCCTCCCCAGGTAAACCTTGTTAGAAGGATGGCTGGATACCGAAGAAGAGAAGTATTAAGACCTGTCAAAGGGCGGATGAACTGGCTTTTTGGATCAACAGTCATCTACACACCCTAGCATTGCAACTTTTTCTGGTCATATAACGACGTAAAGGATGGACTCCAAGATTTTCAAATGATACACTTAAGGATAATGGACTGATCGATTTAAAGGCATATCTATCCGTCAAGGGTTATTTTATGTCTTAAACAATCGTGACCATCATACATTCATATCTATAGATAAAAGGATATGAAAACAACACAATATGCTGTTAAAGTGAAATCATTTTATATCATATTCATAGCTAATATTGAACAATATTTCGATTTATAAAAATCATCTTCAGAGCTTGGTTTTACTCCGGAGTAAAAACAAGCTCTGAAGATGATTCTTATAAATCGAAATATTGTTCAATATTAGCTATGAATATTATATAAAATGTTTTAACTTTAACAGCATATTGTGTGTTTTCATATACTTTTATCTATACTTATACCGTCGGATTAATTTCCTTTCTCTTTACATTCATATCTATATTTTGTGTAGTTGTTACTTAAGAGAGTTTTTCTTTGCACCCGGTCCTATCGATTACGAATAATTTTAAACGACTATTCGACTCATTTGGTACTACCACTACGGTACAAAGTAGACCTGTGGGCAATTTCAATGAAGAAGTACTTCACACTCCCTAAATTCCCAGAAGTGGAGCCTCACCATCAGAGGTAATTTAGTGTCGTACCCTTTTTTGTTAGGTTATATAAAATAATTTGTTCTGTACAGGCCTTTAATTCAAAGATTATTTCATGCTCCCCTGTTATCATTAAATTCTTATCATTTGTTATGGTGGGGAGTGGCCTAAAGTCGGTATCAACCAATCAGCAAGGGAGTCTATCCCCTTTTGACTAGTAGTAGATTGTTGATAGAGTCCCTCTCTGATTGTCTGATTCCGACGTTAGGCTCCCATTTTTCAGTTATATAACAAACTACTAATCATTGAACAACATTTCCGTTCGTTAACCAATCTAGGAGAAGGAAAACTCTGAATTCAAACTTTTCAAACTCCACTTAAGAAATTGATCTTGTGTCACATCCTGCTCGTGCGGGAGGTTGGTAAGTACATACTAGAACTCATATCCAGGTATCTTTGTTTTACTACTTGCTGTCCATCGTATCCGATGATGAAACCATGTGAATCATATTTCATCCAATTTAATCGGTCTCTGGTTGCGTCTTGCCAACTGTCCTATGGGGATATCCCAGTCCTCCAGGTTTCTTTTGATGTTGTCTTTGTTGAGCTTTGGTGATTTACGTGATCCCACTCTCACTGGGGAGTACATAATCTGCTTTGGTAGTCTGTCATCCCCAAGTCTGTTTAAGTGGCAGCCCATCTCAGGTTGCATCTTGCCAACTGCCTATGGGGATGTTCAATGTCCTTCAGGTTTCTTTTGATGTTCTCCTTCTTACCTGAGTTTTGGTCTACCGATTCTACGTGATCCCTCAATCAGTTGAGAGTACAGAATCTGCTTTGGTAGTCTGTCATCCCCAAGTCTGTTTAAGTGGCTAGCCCATCTCAGGTTGCGTTGGACTAGTATTTCATGCATGCCAGGGAGTCCAGTTCTCTTCAGGATGGTCCTGCTTGAAACATGTTGCCACCAGCTGACATTTGATATATTAAATTAATTATTTTGTTAAAAAATGTTGGGTTATACTTATTTATGAGCGATACTGTAAAAGTGAAAATTAAAAGAAAAACAAGGTGGAAACATTTTGCAATGTGAGAATGAATTGGAAAAGCAATGCGAAAAATGTAGCGAGAGAAAAGAAGGTGGGAACAGGAGATAATAAGACAAGAAGTGATGATGAGAAAGGAGGTAAATAAACAATAGAACATTTAAAAGAGAAAGATAAATAAAATAAATAAAGAAACGGAAATTGAAAGAAAACTAAATGAAGGAAGTTAAACAAAACACGTGGAATTAAAATAACAATGCAAAAGACTACAAAAATGACAAGATAGAAAGTACAGAAAAAAAGAACAAATTTAAAACAAAAAAAAAAAACAAGCAGGAAATGCATGAACTGCTATAGACAGACTATCAATCATATAGAAATCTTTAAGATAACGCAATAATTCGGCCAAGCTGTAGTCAGTTCTACTGTATGGCTGCACCACTTGGACTCTAACGAAACGCTTAGAGAAAAAGTTAGATAGGAACTACACAAAGATGTTGCGTGCTCTCATGAACATATCTTGAACGCAGCACTCCACAAAAAAGCATATGTACGGCTACCTGTCCTATCACATACACCACCCAAGTAAGATAAACAAGATATGCTGAACACTGTTAATGAAGCAAAAGACGAACTCATAAGTGATGTTCTCCTGTGGACACACCAGTGTAGGTCAGCTAAGAAAAACCTACATAAATCAGCTCTGTGCGGATTTGGGATGCCGTGGGGAAGACCTTCCAGGGTAACCGGGGTACTGTCAGTGCGACACTCTTCTCTAGAGAAAGTTCTTATTTGCGAAGCATAGATTAGTATTGGGGTACGGTCACCACAACCAATATATGGAAATCTGATCACCGATAAGAAACTGTATCAGTGTTAAACGAAACGCTTAGAGAAAAGGTTAGATAGGGACTACACATAGATGGTGCATGCTGTCTTGAAAAAATCTTGGAAGCAGACCCCCTGCCCTCAAAAAAAAAAAACAGAAACAGCTATACGGCCACTTATCTCCTATCTCACAAGCTATCCAAGTAAGATGGACAAGACTTGGCCACTGCTGGTGAAGAAAGGAAGAACTCACAAATGACGTTTTCCTGTGGACGCTTACATATGAAAAAAAAACAACGTAGGCCGGCCTGCAAAAACCTACGCCGATCAGCTCTGTTCGGATTCTGAATGCTGCGCGTAGGAACCGATAGGGACGGTTTGTGAGGGAGCGTTATGGGTATTCGTGCTTTCAGCGCAAACTGATGATGATGATGATGATGATGATGATGGCTGAAAAAGAAAAGGAAGATACGTGAGCCTGAAAGAAAAAAGAAAAATTCAAACAGAGAAAAAAAAATGATAAAACGGACAATTCCTCAAAAGTGTATGAATCTGTAAACATTTAAAAAAATAATTTTAAAAATTGAAACAGTGAACAAGTGATGATATTTATATTCTATTTCGCTGCATTCCAACATCTTTAACTTCATCAATATTATATCTGACCGTGGTTAATTTATTGTATGCATATTTGCTTTTTAATTAAAGAATAAGCCATTATTTTTATTATAATACTGTCGACATATGTCTGTAGATGTGAAAGAACTGGCGTGTTTAAAACACATTTCTAATCCCAGATTGCTTTTTGAGACATATAGTAAATGTTTTAAGCACCTTAGTTCTGTGAAGCGATTTGATCGTATATTGTTGCGTGTGTATAAGAAGGGTTAGATTTCTCCTAGTTCAAATTATGTATTTTTCCCGCCTAAGCATAATACTAGAAAATCTTGAAGATTATTTAGTAGAATAATTTCAAAGTTAATAGTATATATAGATTTTAGGAATTAAAGGAAAAGAAAGAGAAAAAATAAGAAAAAAGATAGAAAGAGAAAATGAAGAGAGTAAATTCAGAAAGAAAATGAAGACAAACAATGAGATCTCAGCAAAATGAAAGAAAAATGAAAGAAAAAATAATGACAGTTAAAGATTATTTTGAAAGTGTAGGAAAAAGAAATTAAAAAAAGAACAGTGTGACTAGAAAGAAAGAAGGAAAGAGATCGAAAGAATAAAGAAAGAAAGAAAGAAGAAAGAAAGAAAGAAAGAAAGGGACCGAAAGAATAATGGAATTGGTGTGATTTTCACTTGTTAGTAAAATCTTTGAAATACAAAAAACAAGAAAGAAAGAAAGAAACGAAATATGATTCAAGAAAATTAAAAAAAAAAAGAAGGAAAATAAAGAAAAAACAGTGTAATAAGAAAAAAAGAAAGAAAAAGGAAAAAAGAAATATTTGAAGGCTGAAAACATCCAACATCTTATTATAATGGAGATTGTGTGTTTTTCTGTCTGTAACCGAAACTATATTCCTACTCAAGTCACAATTCTCATAGTTATTGACACCACATTCTCCATGATTTTATTTTTATCTAAACCTCAATTATTAATAAAATTGTCTTACATTATTAATACTGTTAACTATGTCTACATACTGACAACATGCAATTATATTTATATATACAAGATAATAGTGGTTTACAGTGTGAACGGGAAGGCTAATTTGCATATTAATATTAAAAAATCGAATTTAATAAATATTTGCTTAGTATTATTGATTTCTAACTGTTTGGTTTTATTTTAATGAATATAAGCAAACATCTCTTCAATGAATCTTAAATGAAATCCATTAACAAGATAAAATAACTGTCATTTTATTCTTTACTTCCTCTTATTAACTAAATACTTAAATTAGAAAAAATAACAATGAAAGACGAGTGTGATGGAAGAGTAAATTTTAATTGTTCTATCTTTTTTATTATACTCCCTCTGTTTCAAATCTTTTTATCTGCATTCTTATTTAGTTTCATTAGACTTTCTAATTTAATACAATATTTTATTACATTAAAACTTAAATGCTTGCGCCCGGAGGGTGCATATATTTGCTAGTAGAAAGAAAAAATTAAACTAGAAAAAGAAAAGTATGAATGAATAAAAATAGAAAAAAACAAAGAATTAAGGAATACGCTCAAAGAAAAAATATATGTTAGCATAATAAATTAGAAAGAAAGAAACACAGAAAGAATGAAAGTGAAGGAATCAAAAAGAAAAAAAAAAGGAAAAAATGAAAAATAATTAAAAATACAAATATATCAAAAATAAAAATAAAAGAATATATTGACATAAGAAAGAAAGAACGAAATAACTAGAAAGAAAGAAAGAAAGAAAGAAAGAAAGAAAAGAAGAAAAAGAGAAAAGAAAGAATTACTGAATAATTTTTTTTAAAGAAAGAATGAAAACGAAAATACTATATTGGGATAAGACAGAAAGAAAGTAGGAGAAAGAAAAAAGAATGAATGAATAAATAAAAATGATTAAAAACGAAATGAAAAAGAAATAAAGAATGACAAGGGAAGAAAAAGAAACAATGATAAAAAAGAAAAATGGATTATCAAAGAATGAAAAAAAAGGAAGAATAAATGAATTAAAACAAAGTTAAAAAACGAAAGAATGGAAAAGAAAGAAATAGAAAAGAATGATAAAAAAGAAAAATGAAAAAGAAAGAATCACAAAAAGAAAAATGAAAGAGTCAATGACTAAAAAAGAAAGAAAGAAAAAAGAATTAATGAATGATAAAAGAAAACAAAAATGTTAGAATGAAAAAGAAAGAGATAGAAAGAATAAATACAAAGAACAGATAAAGAATACATGAATGAAAATCTAAAAAAATGAGAAGAAAAAATGAAAATGAAAGAATAGAAAAAAGAATAATGAAATAAGTATGCATGAAAGAAGAAAGAAAAATAGGAAAAAGAAAGAAAAGAAAGAATGACAAAAAGGAATATGAAAGAATGAATAAAAAAGATATGACAAATGAAGGAAAGAGTGAAAAAAAAAAGAAAAAGGAAAATGACAAATAAGAAAAATGAAAGAATGAATGAAAGATAATGAAAAATGATAGAAAGAATGAAAAAGATCGAAAAACCAAAAATGACAAAAAAGGAAAGAGTGAGAAAAAAAGAAAAAGGAAAATGACAAAAAAGAAAAATGAAAGAATGAATGAAAGAGAATGAAAAATGATAGAAAGAATGAAAAAGATCGAAAAACCAAAAATTACAAAAAAGAAAAATGAAAGTATCAATGAATGAAAAAAGAAAGAAAAAATTAGGAAAAAAAGAAAAGAAAGAATGACAAAAAGAAATATGAAAGAATGAATGAAAAAGATGAAAAATGAAGGAAAAAGTGAAAAAGAAAGAAAAAGGAAAATGTCATAAAGAAAAATTACAATATCAAGGAATGAAAAAAGAAAGAACAAAGTAGGAAAAAGAAAGGAAAGAAGGAATGGTATAGAAATATAAAAGTTTGAATGAAAATGAAATTCTAAAAATTAGTGAAAGAATGGAAAAAAGAAAAAAGGATGAACGACAAAAAAAAAGAAGAAGAAAGAATGAAAATGAAAGAGGCAATAAAGAAAGAAATAGAATAACGTCCAGCAATTAAATTTAAAAAGGTCTGCCCTCCATTACCACAGTAGATATTAGATGTACATCGTTTAATGATTGTGTGTGAATCTCTTACTGCGTCAAATTCAACTCTCATTTGAACCCGTGACCTTGTAAGTCGTAATCCACAGCTGTTACCAGTAAACCATCATCACAGAGAAGAGAGAGAGAGAGGCTGAGAATCTGTTTGGTAAGGGGGTAGATGGGAGGGATTTAGATTCCGCTACCACCCGGTAACTTGTCATGTAAGTGCCAAGTCTTAAAAATGGTCATTGTTGAAGAAGTAATGTCATTTCCTCCGCTATTTCGTCGAAATTCCTCCCTCCCCGTTCGTTTTTCTTGCCGTTTGTTTTTTTATTCGCTTCCTTTTTTTTAACGTTTCTTTAAAAGAGGTTTTGCTTCTGTTTTTCTTCTGGGGAAAAAAGTGAAACCTTCTGGGAAAAGAAAAGAGTATTGGGGTATTTTGTTTCTTCTTCTTTCTTTCTTTCTTTCTTTTTTTTTCTTTTCTATTGCGTGGTGCTTTTACGCCAAGCTGTATTTTTGTTTTGGTCTGGGGAATTTTCAGGTTGCCTGTTGGTTATTTATTATTAGGTTGGATGTTGTTTGTGGCTTTATGTTACTGTGAGTTAGTAGTTGATTGTGGTGTTACGTTAAGAGACTAGTGAATGACAGGACTGAACATGAGAAAGAAAGAAAGAAAGAAAGAAAGAAAGATAGAAAGAAACAATGACTGGACAGTAATAAGAAAGAAGAGAAAAGGTTCTTTTTTAAGAATAGAGTGTAGAAAGAAAGAAAGAAAGAAAGAAAGAAAGAATGACTGGACAGTAATAAGAAAGAGAGAAACGTTCTTTTTAAGAATAGAGTGTAGAAAGAAAGAAAGAAAGAAAGAAAGAAAGAAAGAAAGAATGACTGGACAGTAATAAGAAGAAGTGAAAAGAATAGAGTGTAGAAAGAAAGAAAGAAGAAAGAAGAAAGAAAAGAAACAATGAAAGAGAACTTTTTTAAGATAGACAAAAAAAGAAAGAAAAGAAAGAAAGAAAGAAACAATGGCTGGACAGTAATAAAAAGAAGAGAAAAAGTGTTTTTTTAAGAATAGAGTGTAGAAAGAAAGAAAGAAAGAAAGAAAGAAAGAAAGAAAGAAAGAAAGAGTACTAAGAAAGAAAGAAAGAAAAAAAAAGAAAGAAAGAAATATAAAGAAACAATGGCTGGACAGTAATAAGAAAAAAGAGAAAAGTTTCTTTTTAAGAATAGAGTGTACAAGCAAAGAAAGAAAGAAAGAAACAATGGCTGGACAGTAATACAAAGAAGAGAAAATGTGGGTTTTTTTAGAACAGAGTGTAGAAAGAAAGAAAGAAAGAAAGAAAGAAAGAAAAAATGACTGGACAGTAATAAGAAAGAAGAGAAAAGTTATTTTTTTAAGAATACAGCGTAGTAAGAAAGAAAGAAAGAAAGAAAGAAAGAGAGAAAGGAAGGAAGAAAGAACAGAATGAAAGAAAAAAAGGATGTTCGGACAGTAAAAATATAGAAAGAGAAATATATAAAAAAAATCTAAGTTGTAGAAATAAATAAATAAATAAATAAATAAAAGAACGAATGACTTGACTGTAAAAAGAAAGAGTGATTAAAATAATTATAAAAGAAAGAAAGGAAGAAAGAATGAGAGAAAGAAAGAAAGAAAGAACGAATGACTGGACGGTTAAAAGAAGGAAGATTAATATATTCAAGAAAGAAAGAATTACTAGACTGTAAAAAGAAAGGGATATTAGAATACATAAGAAAGCACGGAAGAAAGAGAGAAAGAATGAAAGAAAGAAAGAATGAACGAGGGGAAAAAGAAAGAAAGAACGAATGAATGGACGGTTAAAAGAAGGAAGATTAATATATTCAAGAAAGAAAGAATTACTAGACTGTAAAAAGAAAGGGATATTAGAATACTTAAGAAAGCACGAAAGAAGAAAGAAAAAGAAAGAAAGAAAGAATGAAAGGAAGGAAGAATGATCACAAGAAAGAAAGAAAGAAAGAAAGAACGAATGACTGGGCGGTTAAAAGGAGGAAGATTAATATATTCAAGAAAGAAAGAAAGATAGAATTACTAGACTGTAAAAAGAAAGGGATATTAGAATACTTAAGAAAGCACGAAAGAAAGAAAGAAAGAAAGAAAGAAAGAAAGAAAGAAAGAAAGAAAGAACGGGAGAAAGAAAGAACGAATGATTGGACGGTTAAAAGAAGGAATATTTATATATTCAAAAAGAAAGAAAGAAAGAAAGAAAGAAAGACTGGACAGTAAAAAGAAAGGAAGTGTAAAATACTTTAAAAAATGAATAGAATGAACAAAGAAAGAAGGAAAGAATGAGAGGACACTATTGTTAGTGAGAACAAGAAGAAAATGATACGAAAAGAGAGAATATAAATGACAAAGAAAGACGCACAAAAAAATGAGAGAACGTCAAAAAAAAAAAGGGAAAAAGAAACAGAAGATGAAATTTATTAAAGAAGAACGAAGAAGAAAAAAGAAAAGTAAAGTATGAAGCTAAAAAAGGAGACCAACAGCTAACCCTGCAATTTTTTTAACAAAGAAAAGGGGGAGAAACACAGTTGAATAATAATAATAATAATAATAATAATAATAATAATAATAATAATAATAATAATACATAAGAAAGGGGAAAAAAAACAGAAAACAAAACGTAATAGAAAAAAAGGAGGGAAAAAATTTGAAAGAAAAGGGAAAAAGGATTTACCATGAGAGACAAAAATAGAAAAAAAATGAAAAGAAGATGAAAAATGGACTGACTGGAGATTTTAACTCAAGATTTTGGTAATACTGTTTTTGTTTTGTTTTACTTTTTTTTCTCCCTCCGTTGGGAGGTGTGGTGAGTGTAGGTGCTTGAATGCTCGTGGTGTTGGGGGGGGGGATGATATCAGTTACCACGGGCTAAAAAAGTGACGAGAGAGGCCGTTGTCTGTGGGAGAAACGAAAAAGAATGAGATACCAGTGCCAGTTGGCAGAAGAAGCTCAACAATTTGTTCTTGGAGAAATCCCTCGACAACGATCAAGAGACAACCAGACATACAGACAGGAGAGAGAGAGGAGAGAAGAGAGAGAGAAGAGAGAGAGAGAGAGAGAAGAGAGAGAGAGAGGGGGGAGAGAGAGAGCGAAAAGAGAGATAGAGGGGGGGGGAGATAGAGAAAGAGGGAGAGATGGCATGGAAATATATATATAAAAAGAAACAAGGAAAGAAAGAGAAATGAAAGAAGATAAAAGAAGAAGAGAAATGAAAGAGATAGTAAGTATAAGATGATAAGATTACACAAAAGAGAAAGAAGGAAAGAAAGAAGAAAGATAAAAATGAATAAGATTAATGATGAAAATGTACAAATGGAATATATATTTAGAGAGAGAGAGAGAGAGAGAGAGAGGGGGGAGAAATGGATGGAAATATATATAAAAGAAACAAGGAAGAAAGAAAGAGAAATGGAAGAAAGAGATAAAAGTAAGTAATAAGTGATAAGATTACGCAAAAGAAAAAGAAAGAAAGAAAAAAAGAAGAAGATAAAAAATGAAATAAGATTAATGATGAAAATGTACAAATGGAATATATATTTAGAGAGAGAGTGGGGACAAGAAAGAAAGAATTAAAGAAAGACGAAAGAAAGAAATGCAAGAGTATAAGATTAGAAAAGGAAGGAAGAAAAGAAAAATCATAGAAAGAACAAACGAAAGAAAGAATGAAATTTAAAAAAAGAAAGAAGCATTGCAATAAAATAAACAGAGATGGTCGAATGAAAAAAAGAAAGAAAGAAAGAAAGCGAGAAAGAAAGGGATGTAAGATTACGCAAAGAATAAAGAAAGAAAAATGAAATAAATATATAATGAATGAAAAATGCACAAATGAAAAGTAAAATGACGTAAAAGAAATAAAGAATGAATGAATAAATGAAAGAAAGAAAAAAGTAAATGTAATTGAAAAGAATGAAAAATTGTAATTGAAAAGGACAAAAGAAAGGAAAATGTTGCAATCGAGTAAGATAAAGCGAATGAAAGAGAGAAAGAAAGAAAGATAGAAAGAAAGAGAGAAAGATAGAAAGATATAAAAATGTGAAAAGAAAGATCATAAGATTAGGCAAACGGGAAAAGAAAGAAGGAAAGAAAGAAAGAAAGAAAATGTGAAAAGAAAATTATATAGAATACAGCCAAACGGGAAAAGAAAGGTAAATAGAAAGAAAAAGGAAAAGTAAGGAAAAAATAATTACACAATCAGTTTACGCAAATGATAAGTAATAAAAGAAAAGGAAAGAAAGAAAGAAAGAGAAAGAAAGAAAAGATAGAAAAAATATACAATGGTGAAAGAATATGATTATAATATTACGCAAATGATAAAAAAGAAAAGAAACAAAAGAAGGAAAGAAAGGAAAGAAAGAAAGAAAGAAAGAAGAAGAAAAGAAAGAAAAGAGAAAGAAGAACGAAAGAAGAAGAAAGAAAGAAAGAAAGAAAGAAAGGAAAAGAGGAAAAGAAAGAAGAAAGAGAGAAGTATATGAATATAACCTTAAACAAATAAAAATGAAAAGGACATTGATCAAATAAAACAATGTTGGGTGAAAGAAAAAAAATGGGAATTTGATATCAGGTTACGCGAATGATAAGTAAATAAAGAAAAGAAGGAAAGGAGGGAAGGACGGAAAGAAAAAAATGGAGAAAGAATACAAACGTGAAAGGAATATGATTATAATAAATGATGAAAAAGAAACAAACGAAAAGAAGGAAAAGGAAAGAAAAGAAAGAAAGAAAAAGAAGAAAGGAGAAGACGAAGAAAAGAAGAAAGAAAGGAAAAGAAAGGAAAGAGAAAGAAAAGAAGAAAGAGGGAAAGAAGAACGAAAAGAAGAAGAAAAGAAGGAAAAGAGAAAGAAAGAAAGGAAAGAGGGAAGAAGAACGAAAAAGAAGAGAAAGAAAGAAAGGAAAAGAAAGAAAGAAAGGAAAAAGAGAAAGAAGAACGAAAGAAAGAAAGAAAGGAAAGAAAGAAAAGGAAAGAAAGAAGAAAGAAAGAAGAAAGGAAAAGAAGAAAAAAAGGAAGAAGAGAGAAAGAAGAAAAAGAAGAAAAGAAAGAAAGAAAGAAAAGGAAAAGAGAAAAGAGAGAAGAAAGAAAGAGAAAAAAGAAAGAAAGAAAAAGAAGAACGAAAAGAGAAAGAAGAAGAAAAGAAGAAAGAAAAAAGGAAAAAGAAAGAAAGAAAGGAAAAGAGAGAAAGAAGAACGAAAGAAAGAAGAAAGGAAAAGAGACGAAAGAAAGGAAAAGAAAGAAAGATAAGAAGGTGAAAATTATATGAATATAACCTTATACAAATAAGTAAGAAAGAAAGAAAAAGACATTTTGATCAAATAAAACAATGTTGGTTGAATGGATGAAAGAAAAAAAATGGCTTCAATAATGTCATGAGCTGATGTGGGAAACCTGGCTTTATGACGGAATACATGACAAGGTTACCTGATTGACATCTGACAGGGTAGCTTATATTCAAAAAGACTATCTCGATATTTGAAATATAAATATATCGTCAGGCCATCGTGATCAACTCGTCAACGTAAAAAGCGTGGCAGAAAAAAGCCAGCAGTAGATTATGTATATATGTTGGGCTTGCAGATTTAGTCGGGCTAAGACTGGGTGAGAAGTCGTTGCAGACCCTGGGGACAGAGATGGACCAAGGGGACGGAAGGATATTTCGGGGGATTAGGCGAACAGTTCGGAGAAGACCATAGAGATAATGAAATCCCTAAGGCAAATAACTTTATTTTTTTATCTGTAGGGACTCGATGTCCACCTTTCGACTGCGTTTCTTTTTTTCTAGAAACCCTAAAAGATGTTCTTAGAATAAACAACGAAGAGACTATGTTTAAAAACGAGACGATTGCTCTGTTGTTTGTTAGCTTCTCCTGAAAAAGGTGTTCGCCGGAAGTAACCAGTGCTTTGTTGTTCTGCGCAGGTCTTGAGGCCAACGTAGCCGTCAACTTACAGAATATCTCTTTTAATTCATGTTTGAAATTAAACTAAACAATCGGCCTTTATATTGGGTTGATTCATCAATAATTTTCGTTTTAGTAAAATACTAGCAGCGGCTACCCGGCGTCGGCTGGAGAGAAGGGGATTTTTAAAAGTTAGTCCCGCAGATCCATTATTATTTAATCCTGAGTTGATCCTCGTGGGATGCTCCATTTAAATTGAACCCGGAATCCAGAGATAACTGTCACTTAGAACTGTCTTAACCTAACTACCTTAGGCCATGTGTCCAATTGGACACATGGCCTAGTGGATAAGGTAGTTAGGTTAAGACAGTTCTAAGTGACAGTTATCTCTGGAGTCCGGGTTCAATCCTGGGCAGAGGCAGTAACATAGAATAATTAACACAACTCCTACCCCAGCTTTGGTTAGCAGAATGAGAACAGGATACCCCCGTGGATTGAATAAGTGTTAGGTTCAAAATTCGTGATGGTTCTCGACTACGACAAGAAAGTTTCTGAGTTCGAAAAGAAGGTTCCCGAGTCCGAAAAGAAGGTTCCCGAGTCCGACAAGAAATACCCGAAGAAGGCCGGAGGGCATATTGGCCGAAAAGATGTACAAATAACAATAAAGATGGGGACAATAGTCCGAATAACGCAGATTATGGGTGGCTGTATTCGTCATAATTGTTTTCTTGTGCATATTCAATAACCAATTATTGGTGTTCAACGATTTTTGATAATTTTGATAATAAGAATAATTTAACGGTGAATCTATTTAAATCAATAGCATAGGAGTTCCTAAAAACATGTAGCAGTGTGCAGAGCTTAATGTGTGCTCTTATTGTTAGAGTGACAGAGCAAATTTCTAGATAAAAAATATAACAGAAGACTTAGATTCACTGCGTTATAGCCTATTTGAGAAATCTTAGACAAAGTGTCTGTCACCACCAAATCATCAGATGCGAATGATGAATTCTTTATTACTTTTAAGGCATTTGAAAACAGATTTATATATATATATATATATATATATATATATATATATATATATGAACAAATAAAAAGTTTAGCTTTTATTTATTTTCATAGGAACAATCTTTACAACCGAGCGGTTTCTTGCAAGTGAATTCGTCAGGTAACATGAAATAGTTTTTGAAAATGAAAGAAATTGTACAAATGGTTAAATGTGTGCGTTTTTTAACTGTATTCGCGTGTCTTTTTGTTTGTACGTGTGCGCATGTTGTCTTGCGCGTGCGCATATATATAGTTCAAATCCCAGACAGGGCTGTTTGCACTAATAGCGCTAATACCCTTGGGAAAGGTATGAATCCATATATTCTCCCTCCAGCCATGGGTAAAATAGTAAGGCAAACTGGGCTCTTTAACCTTGGGTAGGTAACCAGTCTAGGAGAGGGAAAACTTTGAATTCTAAATTCCTGAGGTCAGTCTATGATTGGGTTTGTGGCATTCCTTGTGCACCAATTCTTTCCTATTGACTGTGCCAAAAAGTGCGAATGGTCCAACACAAGCCTTCACCACTATAACCAAATTACTGTGTGGGTTGTTCATTGTATGAACCCTCATGCGTCGAAAATCGACGAGAGAGTCCATTATACACACACACACACACACACACACACACACACGCATATATATATATATATATATATATATATATATATGGGAGGGATGTCTAGGTGAGTGTTCGGTTTGTATTTTGTTGTGTTTATATGAATATAGAGTTTTATAACATGTACAGTGTATAGTTCTATGGTGTGTGCGTGTGTTAGTCTGTATTTGGTGTTTGTGTCCAAGTGTATGTATGTCTCCACAGGCACAAGAATCTGGCGTTGATAAAGCAGTACACGTTGGATTGATAACGGTCAAGTAGGAATATCTGCCTATCTTTCCTCTACTCTTACGCATCTCACACGTGCGCCAAACGTCTGCCCTATCAGCTCACAAGTGGCCCTGGCACAAGTTAGTCATCGTTCTGGGCCTAAGAATGTACTTGGATTAGCCGCGGTTCGCTGCCAATAAGCTTGCTCATCCTCTAACTTATCCCGACACTTAAGATGCAAGATATTCCCTACGTGGAGGATGGTCTTGCCTCAAGAATGCGTCCTCCAATTCCGACTTACAAAATGTTGAAAAAAAAAAGAAAAAAAGAATAAAATCAAAATAAATAAAACTGAAATAACATATTTTTAAAACTCATTCTTTTTCCATTAAACCGATAGATGAGTGCGTAAGAAGTACTATCATTTCGAGTCAGTGTGGACTAGGAGTAATAACGATGAAGGAGTACTCTGGACTCAAGAATGCGTCCCCAAATTCCGACTTACAAAATGTGGAAAAAAAAAGAAAAAAAGAATAAAATCAAAATAAATAAAACTGAAATAACACATGTTTTGAAACTTTTTACTATTAAACCCATAGATGAGCGCCTAACATTCCGAGTCAGTGTGGACCTGGGAGTAATGGCGATGAAGGGGTACTACATACTCCCCAAAGCTCAAAATGTGAAATAAATTAATCAGTGTGAATATGATATATTGAAAAAACAAAGGATGTTTACAAATGGATGGGCTCATCAGGAGAGAATGTGCAAACCGTTTCGGGGCCTTCCTCTCTACGGTTTTAAAAAACAACATCGGCCCTCCTCACTGATGTGAGGACCCTCGCAATATCTGCATCGGCCGCACGTGGATCGGTCTTCAACAAAAATAAGACGGGAAGAAATGACCGTTAGCAAAACAACGCTGCTGGTCAAAAGTTGGAATTATTAAAAAAAAATGCGCTGTCTGTATTAAAAATAAAATGAATTTTATTTAAAAATAAAATGAATTTTATTTTTAAATTTAAAAAAAAATCAGAAGCATTATAGTTTATAATAAGACTCAAAAGAATATTTATACACTTTTTAATAATTCTACATCAGGTTCTTTTGAGTCTTATTATAAACTATAATGCTTCTGATTTTTTTTTAAATTTAAAAATAAAATTCATTTTATTTTTAAATAAAATTCATTTTATTTTTAATACAGACAGCGCATTTTTTTTTAATAATTCCAACTTTTGACTAGCAGCGTTCTGTTTTGCTAACGGTCATTTCGATGCAGATATTGCGAGGGTCCTCACATCAGTGAGGAGGGCCGATGTTGCTTTTTAAAACCGTAGAGAGGAAGGCACCGAAACGGTTTGCACATTCTCTCCTGATGAGCCCATGCATTTGTAAACATCCTTTGTTTTTTCAATATATATATATATATATATATATATATATATATATATATATATATATATATATATTTTAGTATTGGAATAAATGACTGGTTGTTAAGTTTTTTCCATTATATGGAATTGTAAATATTACTAATTGAGTTCTCCTGGGGACTAATGAATCTCTCTCTCTCTTCTCTCTCTCTCTCTCTATAATATATATATATATATATATATATATATATATATATATATATATTGTCTGTGTGTGTATGAATCTGCAAATATCTTAAAATTAATAAAAAAGAACATGTTTCAACAAGGATAAATGATAAGGGCATTTACGATTGGCCAAAAAATTAATTTTTCGCACTGAAAATAACAGTTTAAAATCTAACTTACTTACCTGGCACGTTCGAGTATTAGGTAGATTAGAAATAAATAAGTCGATTCCAATGGGACATCCCCGTCAGGTAGCACGTACACACTCGTCTAAAGTTTGGTGTTGACGTTTGTGGCGCCTCAAAAAGGAAATGCCGACGGAACTGAGCTATTTTTACACCATCTCACAGGAGGTTTACTTCTTGTGTGGTCCTCAGTTTAAACCGGGTTCGAGCCATATCCCAACACTGTGAGAGAGGGTTCGTTGAATAAAACCCTAACAATCAACGGCTTTGTCTCCGTTAATATGAAGCAAGCACTGTCAGTGCTTCCGGTCTGAAAGAAGAAAAAAAATCAATTTAAAATCTGAGTAATGTTCTTGCGGACGTCTCGAAGAATTTCGTTGGAGACGAAGACGAATTGAAAGGATGGTAAGTAGATGTGGTTGCTCATATCAGAAAAGGAAAAGGCAAACACCTGGTCACAGAAAAATTCCACTCACTTCTTTGCCGATATTATGACAAACCGGTCGGAGAAACAGAAAGACATGAAATTGCATTTTCAAGTCAATCAAAGAAAAATTAATTCTTTCACAAATCTTAGTCTATACCCAATGAGAGGAAGGTGGTTTCCTTTGGGTTCAGAATTTTGGGCATGACTCCTGGTAAAACCTTTCAAATATACCCACGTTTCGTATCTGACCTTGTCTCTGACCTACAACGAGAGTTCTCATGGTTGACCTTTTGTTGACTGTAGCACATCTGGACACCAGCTTTTACTGGTGGTTGGAGGCGACCACTATATATATATATATATATATATATATATATATATATTCGGCGAAGTGGCTTATTTTTGGTACCAACCAGACAGCGAGAGATTCTATTCCCATTTCACTAGCACTAAAACAGGGAGACGGTTTTTGATTCTAAGGTGGAGCGCCACACCTACCATCAGTTCCTTACTTTAACACGCAGATCCAAGCTATGCTAGACGTGCTCTGAGTTTGTGATTTTGTGGTTCCAAAAGTAACGCTCTTCTGACTGAGCTAAACCAACCCTTATTATATATATATATATATTATATATATATATATATATATATAATATATATATATATTAAGGGTTGGCTTGGCTCAGTCAGTAGAGTGTCCCCCTAAGAACCACAAAATCACCAACTCAGAGCATGAAAAAAAAATATAGATAAAAGAATTTAAAAAATGAACTAAAACCAACTTATATACTCCATGATGACGACTGGCGAAACAGTCGAAAGCGCTCGGGATAACAGTATGGGAAATATTCTATATCAATTGAATCCAAACACCAAAAATATCGCCAGACGACTGGAAAAATACAGATACAAAAATGAAGAAAACTTACTCCGCGTTATTCAATAACATATGCCTGAAAAATACATTGCACCCAAAATACACAACATTTAAATATATATATATATATATAATATTATATTATATATTATATATATATATATATGGAGTAATATGTGCTTAATTGAAGTCATACCTAATTCTTGAAAATTAATTAGTTAATTAGTTAATAATTAATGAATTTAGGCGGGCATATATGTTCAAATGTAAGGCTAACCAGATCGAGAAAATGTCAATCCCTGACATTTTCTCGATCTGGTTAGCCTTACATTTGAACATATATGCCCGCCTAAATTCATTAATTATTAACTAATTAATTTTCAAGAATTAGGTATGACTTCAATTAAGCACATATACTCCAAAAATTGTCGGCTAAAAGCCATATCAAATAAACAGTGTTTATTTACGTACTTTCATATATATATATATATATATATATATATATAATATATGTGTGTGTGTGTGTGTGTGTGTGTGTGTGTGTGTGTGTGTGTGTGTGTGTGTGTGCTAAAATTCCTCTTAAAAATTAACCTTGTGTTACATCCTGCTTATGAGGAGGTAGTTGGTTAAATACATACGCAAAATCTACATATTAACGTGCAGCGAATGCTATTCCCTTACCTGTATACTTAAAATAACCCTGAACGGTTTGACATGCTGTTAAAATCAATCGAACAATAGCTTAACTTAAGTTTAACCCTGTTGTCAAAATTTGACCGCAATATCTAATAATTATTGTTTTTTGGGGTTTTTTTTTCTTCTTTATAAGACATGAAGTTATGTGTGTAGAACTACCGGTTTTCTGTTGAAATCCTTAAGCTTTTTTTTTTCATCTTTTGTTATCTTCGTACGTTCGTCGTTCGCATCGCACCTTACTTTTTACGTGTTTAGCGCTCTTTTACTTTCGAAAGTGCGTGGAACCTAAAAGAAATATCCGAGGTAACGCCTACCACACTTCTCAGGTGTTCGTTTTTAAAATATTAACAAGAAGTTCCTTACCTGCTCCCTTTGTAAGAGTTCGTGCGAAATTTAGCAAAATTTAATAAGCAAAAACAAAACAAAATGACAGAAGTCGTCTATAATTTCAAGTGTCTCTTTTCTTTTTAATTTCATTTTTCTTGTTTTGTTTTCTTCGACACAAACAAATGACTAATTCTGACGCGTTCGGATCATATTAGTTCATATTTTGCAAACAATGAGCTCACATTTAATATAATGCTTCACAGGTGTTTGAAGAATTATTTTAGGTTAACTCAATTGACGTTTTAAAGAAATACCAAAAACTATTAAGTGAGGAATGTGTTCGTTTTTGTTTTGTTTGCTTTGTTCTATTTTTTGTTGTTTTGTTTTTTGTTATAGTTTTTTTTTTTAGTAAGACATTTACGATACACAGAATATTATTGGATACGAGACAATGCGTTTGGTTCCCGTTCTAACAGCAATAATCACCGATGATATTCGGCAATTTTTTTTAAAAAGATGAATAATTCTGATTTACATCCGTGGTAATCTCTGTGACATCAAGAATTAAAATCCTTAAAAAAAGAACTATGATCCTATTGCAAAGTAATGTCGACCACCCTGTCGGCTAGGGCGTTAGAATGTACCGACTGCACCTCTGCAGAGGGGTAAGACTCCCCCAATGAGACCACCTGTTTGCCGTGAGTGGCGACCCGTGATGCTTAAGGTTAGAGCCCAAGTGGATGAGCAGTTCATGACATGCAATACTCCGCTTTGGCCCTATTTTGGGCTAGACGGACGATCAATCGGCTGGTCACGTCAAGCCCTAGCACCTATATGATTTTCCCAACCCTATTGCCCTTATGGCAAGCCCCAACCCCTTTTTATCATATGGGTACTAGAAGGCGGGGGCTTCTATTTGATGGTGAGGTTCCAGTTTCGGAGGTTTGGGGAATGTGGAGCACCCCTTCATCACCATTGCTCCCTGGTTCACTCTGACCCGAAATGGTAGTACCTGTTAGGGTCCCATCTATGGGTTAAATAGAAAAATGTATCTATAAAAAAATTGTATTATCCATTAAGAATTGATTTATTTCAAAACTTTATCGGCATTAAATGACCCACTGAGGTTGATATGCCGTAAAACAAAACAAACCAAACCAAACCAAACCAATTTCGAAAATATTGTATTATTTATATGTACTAGTACAAAATAAAAAACACCCTCCGGGCGATGTAAAAATAGATTTTTGAAACATATTGCCTGACGGGTAGGAGTAAAAAATTCAATGTCAGCGAGGACATTGACCAACCAAAATGCATTCTCTGCATTACCGTTTAATATGCCCGGGTTAGCTCAGTCAGTAGAGCGTTCAGCTAGAAACCATACGGTTCCCAGTTCGATACCAACCCCCGCCAACTCATTGCATGAGTAGCACAGGAATCGCTAAGTGCGCTAAAGTAAGGAGTTGATGGTTGTTGTGGCGCTCCACCTCAGAGTCCAAAAACAATCTCCTTGGACTGGCGCTAGTAAAAAGGGGATAGACTCCCTCGCTGATAGGCTGATACGGACTTTAGGCCACCCGGACTACTTTTTTTATATAACGACGAGTAGCATAGGGATCTGTGTGATAAAGTAAGGAGCTGATGGTTGTTGTGGCGCTCCACCTCAGATTCCAAAAACAATCTCCTTGGACTGGCGCTAGTAAAAAAGGATAGACACCCTCGCTGATAGGCTGATACTGACTTTAGGCCACCCCGACGACTTCACTTAAAAATTGACCTTGTGTCACATCCTGCTAGTGATGAAGAGGTTGCACAAATACAAAAGAAAGATCCACCCAAAAATAATGGGGTGATAGTTGTGTTTCATAATGGGGTCCATACGACCCCTATGAGACGTTAGGAATTACGAGGGGATGATTTCTTACATAAGGATATAATTTGCGGGCGGTATTATCCAAGATTATTTGGTGAGCATTCGCGAGAAAAGAAAATGTTTAGATGAATTGCTCTACATCAGGCTGTTTGGCTTTTTGGCTGTTTACCGAGGACAGACAAACAATCACTTCCTAATTATTAATACTAGTACAAAATAAAAAAACACCCTCCAGGCGATGTAAAAATAGATTTTTGAAACATATTTCCCTGAGGGGTGAGAGTTAAAAATCTCCTGATTATTCTTGCTGATTTCAGCAATACTGTTTCGGGATGGTCTCAATTATTCCTCTGATTTGATGCAATGATCACGTCATCGGCTTTCGTAAACAAACGCACATATAAAAATTAAGGGTTAATAACATCATATTCACACATTCACTATACACTTAACATCTTTCATTTTGTCCCTCAAAAAACATTACTTAACAGTGTCCTGAAGATGGTATAATACCGAAACACTTAAGTATTGACACATAAAATTGTTTCCCCTGATCATAACATCCCGTGTTTGTTATATTTTTTAAATATTTTCTTCTCATATATATATATATATATATATATATATATATATATATCCCTTACATACACATATATATAGTCTTTATATTCATTTCCAGTTCCTCTAGTCTTTTTTTCTAATCTGTTAAGGACCGTTCCAAGTGACCCAACTCCTATTGGTATCACTTTCACCCTCCTATTCTACTGTTTTTTCAATTCTCTAGCAACGTCTAGGTATTTCTCAATTCCGAATTATTATTATTACTAGCAAAATAAAAAACACCCTCCGGGCGATGTAAAAATAGATTTTTTAAACATATTGCCTGAGGGGTGGGAGTAAAAAATTCAATGTCAGCGAGTTTGTACCCTATGTAAGTAAAATGATCAAATTCATCAAAGGATTACAAAATAAAACAATTTCAAATGTAAACTTTAAATATGTATTAGAATAAAACAAACTATGTATAGATATATAATACCAGTCATGTATTTATTAAAACTTGTTTTAAAAAACAATGAGGACTGTCTAATGTTGCATGTTCAAATTTTGAGTGTATTTATTCGATGTTATAACGATTTTGGGTAATGTGACGTAAGCAGTGACGTAGTTTTTGTTACAGACAAAAACCGGAAGCGAATCTCCATTATTAGTATTAGCAAAATAACAAAACATCTGGGCGACGTAAAATAGATATTGTCTGAGAGGGTGGGAGTAAATTAATATCAGAGAATTTGTATCATAAGTAAAGTAAAATCATCAAAATTTATTAAAGAGTGAAAATGAAATAAATTTATCAAAAGAAGTAAAAAAAAAAAAAACTGAAATGGAAACTTAGTTCTGATAACTTTGAATATATATTAAAATAAAACAAACTATATATAGATAGATAATACCAGGTATGTATTTATTAAAACTTGTTTTAAAAAAACAATGAGGACTGTCTAATTTTGCATGTTCAAATTGTGAGTGTATTTATTCTATGTTATGACGATTTTGGATAATGTGACGTAAGCCGTGACGTAAATTTTGTTACAGACAAAAACCGGAAGCGAATCTCCATTATTAATAGATAGATAAACTACCTCAGGTGACTATATCAGTCTTTTATTGTACTTCAGACTGTCAGTTAACCGTTATCTGTGCTATTTTTTCTGCTTCCCTTCATCCCTATTTTCATTACAACAACGTAGAACTCTATCCCCCATCTTCGACGCACATACACCTTTTTTTTAATACGTTTTATTCTTTCCTTCTTTCTCAAATTCCATCTCAGCTGTCGGTATCCATAGGGACCTCACTCAGCGCGATACCTACATGATGAAAACTGTCGAAAGGTATCCGGCCCCGAGTAGATAACTCTCAGTATAGATGCGGCCTCTGGATCACGTTTGCGTGCATTTAGATATTTTCTGGTTGTACTGTTTGCAAACAAAGTCCGGTTTATTTACAAGTCTGGTTTGTATTCACAAGGGGGGGGGGGCGTGCTGCAAAAGGAAAACTGTTCAATAATCATCTACGATGATAGCTTTAGTCTAAAAGTCACTTCGCATTCTTTCTCTTACATATATGTTCAAGAAGTCTGTTTAAAAAAAAAGGGGGATAATTTTTCATTCAATTTTTTAGCTGTGTATTTACCCAACCCCTTCGCCCGAGTTTGAATTTGAGTTTTGTTTAACGGCATATCAACCTCTGTGGGTCATTTAATGCCAAAAAGGTTATTTTGGATTTCAGTCTTTAAAGTAGTGGTTTTATGGGGATTGAGTTTTGTTTAACGGCATATCAACCTCTGTGAGTCATTTAATGCCAAAAAGCTGATTTTGGGTTTCAGTCTTTAAAGTAGTGGTTTTATGGGGGGTTGAGTTTTGTTTAACGGCATATAAACCTCTGTGGGTCATTTAATGCCAAAAAGTTTATTTTGGATTTCAGTCTTTAAAGTAGTGGTTCTATGGAGATATTAGGTTATGTTTTGTTATATCTTGTTGAAAGGGTTGCTTTTTTGCTGTTGCTAGCGAGTATTACTTCTTCTCTTCTAATACTTCTGTTGCCTGTCGGCCACTCTCCAATAACTTCTTGTATTTCGTGGAGTTTGTTTTGGGTCTGACTGTCTCATGATTTCTGCCATTTGTCTAATATAAATTTGATTATGGTTGGTTTCAGGTCTGTATATGGGATTTTAGATTTGCTCATATCTGCTTGAAGTGCTTTTTACGGCTTTGTCTGCTTTTTCATTTTCTTGGATACGAATGTGGCTTGGTATCCAGGTGAAGTGTAGGTTTGGATTCAAAGTTTTTTCTTATGGGTAGGTTGCCATACGAAATTTAAAGAGCCCAGTCTGCCTTTCTATTCAGCTGGAGGGAAAATAGATGGATTCATACGTTTTCCAAGATTATGAGCACTATTTGAAATGCAAAAGGCTTCGTCCAGGATTTGAACTCGGCTAGACGGGTCAATTTTCTACAACAATAAGCTATGTAATTTCGTGGCGTAAAAGTTATCTATCTTGTCTCGGAAATCAGTGAGTTCTATTCTTACTAGGTGTCCCATAATTCTGGCCTTGTAGTAAATCTTAGCTATGCTTATTTTGGGGATCGGGGGTCGTGGGCTCCCTGCTGGTGTAATAGCTAGGCTAGAAAACTATTGCTAGTATGAATTTACCAACCCCTCCACACGAGCAGGATGTGACACAAGGTCAATATTTAAAGTCAAAACAATTCATATCTAATTAGTATTTAAACAACTATTATAAAAAAACTTCAGTTTATGTTTTTATTGTAAAGATTTTTTATTGTAAGGGTTTCACGAATGCTTCACGTATTTGATGAAGTTTTAATAAATTAATTTTTTATAAACTTGCCATCAATATGAAACCACATAATATTGTCTAAATTATTTGTATTAGATAGGAATAAAAGTAAGTAAAGTAAAGTCGTTGGTGTGACCTAAAATCGGTATCAGTCAGACAGCGAGGGAGCCTACGACCTTTTCACTAGCGCTAGACCAAGGAGATTGTTTTTGCATCTGAGATGGAGCGTCACACTTACCATTAGCTCTTTATATTACCGCAAAGATCCCATATTCATAGCCATACATTTATAAGTATGCATCTATGTGTATGTGCGGGTTATACATATATATATATATATATATATATATATATATATATATATATGCGTGTATGTGTGTGTGTGTGTGTCTAAACACACACACGCACACGCACTCACACACACACATACACGCACACATATATATATGTATATATATATAAACACGCACATACACATAGATGCATACTTATAAATGTATGCCTATAAGCATGTATTTAACCGTATCCCACTAAAAACGGCACATCATAGCAACGTTTCTATAAGAGCAGTATACCTAAAATGCTATAACATAGAGAATCAATCAACCCCTAATTTAATTTGCAATGGAATGGTAATGTTTTGTCAGAATCGTATACGCAATGAATGCCATTTTGTAAGCATCTAGATTCTTCATGTAATGGAAATAACTAGGTAATGTTAATTAGAATTCTTCACCTTTTGCAAAGATTGGTATGATTCTCATGCTGGACTGCTGTTACAACGGGAGCCCAGCGTGTTTACAGTCCGTCTTGTAAGAATTCACCAGGAAAAACATATATACTTAGAATAGCTTATAGTCTTCTTTTATTGGGTGTTTAATTGTTTTTATCGCTTTCTCTAGCAGACTTAGATTGACGCTTTTGATGCCTTGCACAACCTTCAGTTGAAACACAAATCTAAAAAGTTAAAGCATTCAGCTTTCTCAAATACTTTTCATGGCCACATATTTAGTTTGTTCTCTGGTTTCCCTTAATGGAAGATCTTGACGGGTGTAACTTTCTTGCGACTAACATTCCTTTTGATAAAAGGGCTATTTGGTTTGTATATGGCATTACATGGACATTTATAGTTGGAAAGTATGTTCCAGGACTAAATCATAAGCGGCTGGAACCTTGATGTATATGGGAATAAAAACACTAATGGAATGAGGTAAGGAAATAAAAGGCAGAGATTTTGAAAAAAGAAAAAAATCGCGTCAACAAAATCAAAGCAATGACGTCAATTTACAGCCTCGGTTTCGTTAACTGACCTAATTTCTGCAAAATCTCTGCATAATACTCGGTTTAGTTTATTTCTTTGTTTAATGGCATATCAACATCTGTGGGTGACTTAATGCCTAAGACATCATTGTAGTAGATATGTAAAAGTCGTCTGGCTCTTTAACCTTGGTATAGCAATCGGTCTAGGAGAAGGGAAACTCTGAATTCAAAGTGTAAAATATCCGCTTAAGAATTTGACCATATCTCGCATGCTATTCGTGCGGAGGAGTTGGGTAAATACATACTAACACGTAGAACAAACACTAGTCACGAAAGGGGATTTTAATTCTGTGTCTACTTTAAACCGCTCACAGTGGTTCTGCTACTACTGCGACCCACATGTTTACACTGAAAAATCACTACGTGAACACCCTTGCCATATTTTGTTTTGTTTATGAACCAACCCTGAAACTGTTCTTGATCCTTTTGCTATAGGGAACAGTTAAATGGAATAATCCACACATGCTTGTTAATAATTGTAACAATTAGTTGAAAAAAAATTACTGGTAATATGTTAATTGGTTAAAATGTGATTGAAATAACGAAGTATGTCTGAAACATTATCTGTATATAAACGTCTGGTATGGTATAATAAACTAAGTAAAGTCGTCGGTATCAGCCAAACAGCGAGGGAGTTTATTCCCTTTTCACTAGCACTAGACCAAGGAGATTGTTTTTGTGTCTGAGGTGGAGCGCCACAGCAACCATCAGCTTCTTACTTTACTGCACAGATCCCTGTGCTACTCATAGGCTGAGTTGGCGAGGGCCGGTATCAAACTAGGAACCTCATAGTTTCTAGCCGAACGCTCTACCGACTGTGCTAACCCGGCCCTATTTATATAAAAGAAAAAATATGTATGTCTTTCTGTCTATATGTTTGTTTTACAACGACCGAGTATATTTTTTTTTTGTTCATAAAGAAAAATTGGTTATTTTCTATAATTCCCACCTAGGAAAGGGGAACCACTCTGAATGAATTTTATCTGTTAATTAATCTACCCATTATTTTCCCATTAAACTAAACCTAAACCTAAACCTAAACCTAACCCCGTCTTCTTTTTTCCTAGTAGATCAATACGCTGAGTTGGCGAGACCTGGTCTCGAACCAGGAACCTTGGGGTTTCTAGCCGAACGTTCTACCGACTGAGCTAACCTGGCCCTACATGGTATAATAGTAGGCATAATGTTTTTTTAGCCTTTGTTAGTGATATTGTCTAGATAACCATGTTAGTGACTTCGATTCTCACCGTGTGATTTATACTTCTTAAGCTTAGTATGTATTTACAAACTCCTTTGCACGAGCACGGTGTGACACAAGTTCAATGTCTAAGCGGGGTTTAACAAGTTTGGATTCAGAGTTTACCTTTTCGTTGACCGGTTACACTACCAAGGATAAAGAGCCGAGTCTGCCCTATTATTTACTCACACACCTTTCTTAATGGTATTAGCGCTATGTGAAATACAACTGGCTTCTTTTAGGATTTGAACTCGTGTCAGGTGTGCCTTTCCTACGACAATAACTATTAGACCACGGGCGTCTTAGTACACAAAAAGGATGCGCTCTTAACTTAAAGGTTATTGTCATATGAAATGAAAATTGTGCTCCGTGTTCAAATACTGGACGAGACTGCGTTTAATTTCGCTAATACTGCTGAGAAAGACATGAATCCATCCTTCTTCTCTGAGCTATGGGTAAATAGTAGGATAGATTGGGCTCTTTAGTCTTGATAGTGTAAAAGGAAACCTCTGAATTCAAAAGATGTGAACGACATGAATCTATCTGTCCCCAACTATGGGTAATTGTAGGACAGAGTGGTGTTTTTAGACTTTATAATGCAACCAGTCTAGGAGTAGCAAAACTGATTTCAAATTATCTTTTTCTTCGAGGAGTCTATCCCCTTTTCGCTAGCGCTAGACCAAGGAGATTGTTTTTTGCGTCTGAAGTGGAGCGACACACCTACCGTCAGCTCCTTTCTTTACCGCACAGATCCCTGTGCTACTCATACGCTGAGTTGGCGATGACTGGTATCGAATCTGGAACCTTGTGGTTTCTAGCCGAACACTCTACCGACTGAACTAAACCTGATTTGAGTAAGTAAAATCATTGGGGTGGCTTAAAGTCGGTATCAGCCAATCAGCGAGGAAGTCTATCCCCTTTTCACTAGAAGATTGTTTTTGCGCATGAAGTGGAGCGACACACCTACCATCAGCCCCTTACTTTACCGCACAGATCCCTGTGCTACTCATACACTGAGTTGGCGAGGACTAGTATCGAACTGGGAACCTTGTGGTTTCTATCTGAATGCTCTACCGACTGGGCTAACCCAGCCCTCTAAAACTAGCTTTACTCCGCTTAAAAAATGGCCTTGTACCTGTCCTGCCTGTGGTGGAGGGGTTGCGTAAACATACATACACAATTAAATACCGCCCTGTCGGCTGGGCGTTAGAATGAACCGACTGCACCTCTGCAGAGGTAAGACTCCACCTGTTGGCCGTGACTGGCGACCCGTGATGCTTAAGGATAGAGCCCAGGTGGATGAGCAGTTCATGACATGCAATACACCACTTTGGCCCTATCTTGGGCTAGACGGGCGGTCGGAGAGGCCCACTCCGATCAATCGGCTGGTCACGTCAAGCCTAGCACCTATATGATTTTCCCAACCCTATTGCCTTATGGCAAGCCCCAACCCTTTTTATCATATGGGTGGCTGCGCGGTCTACATGTCCTGGGAATGACGTTAAACTCTATCTGATGGTGAGGTTCCAGTTTTGGAGGTTTGGGGAATGTGGAGCACCCCTTCATCACCATTGCTCCCTGGTCCACTCTGACCCGGAGTGGTAGTACCTGTTAGGGTCCCATCTATGGTTTAAATAGAAAAAAGTATTTATAAAAAAATTGTATTATCCATTTAGAATTGATTTATTTCAAAACTTTATCGGCATTAAATGACCCACTGAGGTTGATATGCCGTATAAATAAAAAAAAAAAAACCAAACCAAACAATTAAATATTGCACAAAGATTACTATAATATATTTCACTCTGCTTACTGACAAGAAACGCCATTGCCATGAAAGGAGAAGTAGGGGAGTTCCGGTTCATGCCTCTCCCAAAGCTATTTGCCTAAAATGACACAAGTTGCTGGCAAGAAAGAATTTGAAACCTTCCTCTGGTTCGGGCCACTTCACGCCAGCCCGAACAATGAGAAAATAAATGAGTAAGTGATAGAGAGAGACAGACTGGTGGGGGAGGCATACATGTAGAGTGTGGGACAGAGCGACTGGCATTTATATAGGTCGAGAGGTAAGTAGCGAGGAAGTGTGTGTGGGTGGTGGGGGCAGTTAGGGTGGCAAGGCGTCGGGTGGGTGTGGATGGTGGGTAGGGGCAGAGACTGGTGAGAGCGTTCTTTGTGCAAGTCTACAAAAGCTGAACCCTTCAAGAAAAGGTTTGACACATTGTGAGCTATTTATTTATTTTACTTATGTAAGGGATGAGTCACAAATTTGGCCCTCCCTGGACATCTCGCAAGGAGAGCTACAGTCAGCTGCAAACCCCTTCCCCTACACAAACATAGACACAAGACGGGGTAGTTAAGATTAGGTTACTTCTAGTCTAGCAGTCTGTTCGAAATTTTACATCAGACCACAGGATAAGTTTACATTTTCTTACGATTGTTATACAATGGGTGTTATATATATATATATATATATATATATATATATATATATATATATATATATATGGGGTGTGTGTGTGTGTGTGTGTGTGTGTGTGTGTGTATAAAGGTGATGTAAAGTTCTCGGCCTGACTAAGAATTTCACATATTCATTACGGAGTTGAACATTTCTGTTGCGTTTTTTAAAATGACTAGCAAATATATGCACCCTCCGCGTGCAAGTATCTAAGTTTTAATGTAATGAAATATCGTATTAAATTAGAGGCAGACAAAAAGATATGTAACAGAGTGGGGGTATAATAGAAAAATAGAAATTAAACTTAGCTCTTCCACCACTCCCGTCTTTCATTGCTGAATTTTACTTATTTAACTATTTAGTTAAATTAGGAAATAAAGAATAAAATTACACTTATTTTTTCTTGTTAATGGATTTCATTTAAGATTCATTGAAGAGATTTTTGCTTATATTCATTAAGATAAAACCAAACAGTTAGAAATCAATAATACTAAGCACATATTTAATAAAATCACATTTTTAATATCAATATGCAAATTAGCCTTCCCATTCACACTGCAAACCGCTATTTTTTGTATATATAAATACAATTGCATGTTATTTGTATGCAGATATGGACAACACTAATAAAAAGGTGAAGAAATTTTATTAATAATTGAGGTTTAAATATAAATAAAATCATGGAGAATGTGATGTCAATAACTATGTTAATTGTGACTCGATTAGTAATATAGTTTCGGTTACAGACAGAAGAACACACAATCTCCATTATAATAAGATATAACCCTTCAAAAAATTAAATCATAAAAGTAAGATAGGAAAAGAAAATAATTATAGTTTTTACTAAGAACTATTCCACAATACCAAACACACGCACGCACACACAGACACACACACACACATATATTATATATATACATATATGTGTGTATATATATATATATATAATATATATATATATATATATATACTCTGTCGTGTCGATTTTCGACGCATGAAAGTTCACACACACAATGAACACCCACACAGTGATTTGTTTATAGTGGTGAAGGCTTGTGTTGGACCATCCACACTTTTTGGCACAGTCGATAGGAAAGAATTGGTGCATCAAGGGTTGCCACAAACCCAATCAACGACCGACCTCAGGAATTTTTAATTCAGAGTTATCCCTCTCCTAGACTGGTTACCTATCCAAGACTGAAGGGCCCAGTCTGTCCTACTATTTAACCCATAGCTGTAGGGAATTTTGAATTCAGAGTTATCCCTCTCCTAGACTGGTTAACTACCCAAGGCTGAAGGGCCCAGTCTGCCCTACTATTTAACCCATAGCTGGAGGGAGAATATATGGATTCATACCTTTCCAAGGGTATTTATATATATATATATATATATATATATATATATATATTTATTTATTTATTTTACAAAGTTTTCACAGATCAATGTTCATTATAAACAGCGACCCAGGTTTCATGCCAAGGGGCAATCATCAGGTTTTTGAGCAAGATCCCATGGTGTTTGTTGAAGATCTTTACTCAATGTCACATTTTGGACCGCAAATAACGTCGGTTAGTTTCGCGGACGCTATTGTAGTTCGAACTACAATAGTTTCGTGGACGCTATTGTAGTTCGAACTACAATAGTTTCGTGGACGCTATTGTAGTTCGAACTACAATAGTTTCGTGGACGCTATTGTAGTTCGAACTACAATAGTTTCGTGGACGCTATTGTAGTTCGAACTACAATAGTTTCGCGGACGCTATTTTAGTTCGAACTACAATAGCGTCCGCGAAACTAACCGACGTTATTTGCGGTCCAAAATGTGACATTGAGTAAAGATCTTCAACAAACACCATGGGATCTTGCTCAGCAGCCTGATGATTGCCACTTGGCATGAAACCTGGGTCGCTGTTTATAATGCACATTGATCTGTGAAAAACTTTGTAAAATAAATAAATATTAGCTCTCACAATTTGTGATTGAGCATTGTATTTTTCTTTGTTTCATCAAAAAAAAAATTTGTTTTTACATATACCTATATATATATATATATATATATATATATATATATATATATATATATATATAATAGTTAATGCTACATTGTATAAGAATTTTTTTTTTTTTTGTATCGGTATCATGAAATTCTGTGTGTGAAAATCTCGTGTCCATGAGGCAAAGCAGATTATTGCTTATCTGAACTAGCAAGAACTGAACGTTATGGATTGGCCAGCTCAAAGTCCTGACATGAATCCCATAGAAAACTTATGGGAGACTTTAGGTCAAAATATCATGATTAGGAATTCATCAAATATCAAAGATCAATGGTAAAAATACGTTATTCTCAGAAAACAAAGCTAAGTAAAACACTTGTTACTATATATATAGATATATATATATATATATATATATATATATATAATATATATATATATATATATATATATATATATATGTGTGTGTGTGTGTGTGTGTGTGTGCGTGTGTGTGGTGTGTGTGTGTGTGTGTGTATGGCCTTAAACTGTATCTGATAGCGAGGCTCTAGTTCTGTATTTCTGTCGACTATATAGTGATACACTAATTTTCTTTACGTCCATATACACTCTCGCCCAGAGTGTTCGTACCTGTTATGGGATCATCTATGGGGTCAAATAGATATGTTTGAAAATAATTTGTATTAGATAGTAATACTTGATACCATATAACTACCAATTATTTGTATGAAGAAGAGTTACTTTAACCTAGAATTATTTACTGAGGGTTATGATAATTAGTTACTTGAAACCATAATCCCCAGTCATTTTAGGCCACCCCGACGACTCTTTTTTTTTATTGATACACATGGAGCTATTTCTTGTAATTTAGTGATACACATGAAATTAATGAACATTATTTCTACTGCCTTGTGCATAGAATAACCAAATGGTTGACAAGCCGTAAAATACAACCAACGAGAAACAGAGACACACACACACACACACACACACACACACACACACATATATATATATATATATATATATATATAAAAAAATTAGAATATGCTGGCTAAACTTACAGTTGACAAATTTCGAAATCTATTGAAATCCCGTAGACACCAATGTGCCGGAGTCATTTAAAAATACGGGCGACTAGTACATATATCATCATCATCATGTCGCGCAGGCAGCACGGATATCCATGACAATCTCTCGCCAACCTTCCCTCTCTGCAGCCAGCATATTTACATAGCTGGTCAATGTAGGTCCTTGCAGGGCGGCCCACACTGGCATGTTCGTGTGTTGGCTTCCACAGGAGAACAGCGCTTATGAGTTCGTCCTTGCTTCTGCAGCAGTGCCCTGCATGCCTAGTCCGTCTCACTCGGATGGTCTGTGAGATAGGGGACAGGTGACCATACAGCTGCTCCCTTGTGGAATGCTGTTTCCACGACTTGTTCAATACTGCTCGCAGCATTCTTGTGCAGCTCCCATCTAGCTTATTCTCGAGGCGCCTCGTTAGGGTCCAGGTGGTGCAGCCATACAGCAGTACTGATACGTCGCTTTAGCTTGTCAGTGAGATCAGATTTCCATATGAAAGACAATTTGTTTGTGGCCATCCATGCCTTTCCTATTCGTGTATTAATATCGTTATCTGTGGATGAGATATTAAAGGACAGTTATTGTACGTATGTCCGGAGTAAAATACAAAAAATAAAACTATTAACGACGAAGTAAATATATGTGCACATTCACTATCACCTAAGCTTGTTTACGTGAAAAAATGATAAAGGTTTATTTTTATATTATTAAAGATATTTAAAAATTAGGATTTGAATAGAAAGATAAGGCTTGTTCAGTGTTTATATAACACGAAGTGTACTCAAAAGACTTTAAAAGCATTTATGTTAGAGTCGTGGGAAATGGACTAGTCAGCCCGAGTTCAAATCCTAGACAAGTTGTTTGCATTTCACATAGCACTAATACTCTTGGGAAAGGTATGAATACATATGTTCTCCCTCCAGTTATGGGTAAAAAATTATCTCCTATCGACTGTGCCAAAATGTGCGGAATGGTCCAACACAAGCCTTCACCACTATAAACAAAACACTGTGTTGATTGTTCGTTGGATGAACACTCGTGCGTCGAAAATCAACGAGAGAGTCCATTTTTTAATGAGTATTTGTAAATGCTTTGTATTTATGTTTGTATTGGAAATAATATTTATTAAGAATAGATAGCCTACATTAAACAAAATGTCTTCTTGCCTAGCGGTGGGAGTCTTAAAATGAATGTGTTATAGCAGATCCACAGCCTCGTGATATTTAACTGTTGTATCAACACCTCAAACCAGCACCAATGTCTAACCAGTTCATGCATGACATCACGTCCACCTAAAATTCCTAGAACACAAATCAACCCAACACTTCACAACACAGTCCTCGAAAAATGACTGAAAATGGTCGAAAGTACCTGTAATCGGACTACACAAGCAGACACTCTGTACAGTTTTTAAACAGTCTACAACCACATTTGCGACACCTTGTCCACCAAAGAAATAAAAACAAATACATCAACACCGATATGTTGTCTGTCATTTTGAATAAATACACGGACAGGTTTATCTTAGTCGGTGGAGCGTCCCCCTAGGAACAACAGAGTTCCAGGCTCGATACCTGCCCTCACCAAATCAGCGTATGAGTAGCACAGGGATCTGTGCGGTAACGTAAGGAGCTGATGGTAGGTGAGGCGCTCCACCTCAGATGCAAAAGCAATCTACTTGGTCTAGCGCCAACGAGAATGGGATATACTCCATCGCTGTCTGGCTGACACCGACTTTAGGGCACCCCGACGACTTTATCATATATATATATATATATATATATATATATAGGAATTGAAAATTTTTAAGAAAAAACAAATGATGTTATTAGTTTGCTGACATATCTGTTTCGACCTTTCAATTCATACTGTTTTCACTTTTATATTACATATATAATATATATATATATATATATATATATATATATATGTGTGTGTGTGTGTGTGTGTGTGTGTGTGTGTGTGTGTGTGTGTATAATTCATTTCAGAAGCTAACAAGCATAATGATGTAGTTGTATAACATATAATTTATATGTATCCTAATTAACGTATGTATGGATATATCATCATTTATATTTTAATATATGTGTAACATATGTCATTTGCTTTCCACTTGCATATGGGTATACAATATGGATAGTATTTCACTCTTATATAGATTCGAATATATATATATTTATGTGGCATCTATGTACATGCATGGGTGTGTTGTTGAAAATGCAAATGAATATCTGTAGAAAAGAAGACTTGGTCACTGCAAGAACGTGTATGTATCTTTAATCAGGAGAAAGTATATGGAGTGTCTTGATAAAATGAAGAAAATAAAAACTGCGAAAAAGACTCAGAAATGAAATGCATGGAAGGAAATGGAGTATGAAAAGAAAGAAGAAATTAAAATTTCAGAATGAGTGGTGGAAAATGGCATAGAGGAAGTAAACTAATATTTGGGGGGAAAAAAAAACGTGAATGAGGATATACACTATGGAGGAGAAAAGAAAGAAAAGTTTTAAAGAACGAGGAACACGAAATGGAAAAAGAAACAAAACAAAAATGAAAGAAAAAGAAATATATGATCAAGATAAAGACGAGAAGATTAATATAATAAAGAGGAAGGAGTAAGTTGAAAAATAGACAAAAGAAAGAAAGAAGGAAAGAAAGAAAGAAAGAAAGACAGAAAGAAAGAAAGAAAGAAAGAAAGAATGAATGAAAGAAAGAAAGAAATGAAAGGACAAATAGGATGAGATAAATGTAGGAGCTATGTTTAAGAATAAAATAGAGAAAGAAACTGAAAGAAAGAAACAAAAGAAAGAAGGAAAATGTTACTGTGAGTGAAGAGAAAGATAGAAAGAATGAATGAAAGAAAGAAAGAAAGAACGAAAGAAAGAAAGAAAGAACAAATAGGGTGAGAAATGAAGATAAATGTAGGAGTTATGTTTAAGAATAAAATAAAGAAAGAAAACTGAAAGAAAGAAAAAAAGAAAAAAAGAAAAGTTACTGTGTGTGAAAAGAAAGAAAGAAAGAAAGAAAAAAAGAAAAAAAGAAAGAACAAATAGTGTGAGAAATAAAGATATATGTCTAAGAATAAAGCAGAGAAAGAAAACTGAAAGAAAGAATAAAAGAAAAAAAGAAAAAGTTACTGTGTGTGAAAAGAAAGATAGAAAGAATGAATGAATGAATGAAAGAAAGAAAGAAAGGAAGGAAGAAAGAAAGGAAGGAAGGAAGGAAGGAAGGAAGGAAGGAAGGAAGGAAGGAAGAATTAGGTAATAATGAAATATAAAATATAAGAGGTACATCGGAGAAAGAAATTATGTGTTGAAAAAAACAAAAAACAAGTCAGAAGATCATGAATGCAAAGAAAAAGGGTAGCCAAAGAAAGTTATTCTGAAAATAAAGGAAAAAAAAGATAGAATGAAAGAATGAATGGTAGAATTATATATATATATATATATATATATATATATATATATATATATATAAATTGTCCGATAAAAAAAGCCATATCAAAACACATTGTTTGTTTACTTCTCATATATATATATATATATATATATGTGTGTGTGTGTGTGTGTGTGTGTGTGAAAAGAAAGGAAGAAAAGAGAGGAATAGAAGACAGTGAAGAAGAAGAAGAAGAAGAAGAAGAAGAAGAAGAAGAAGAAGAAGAAGAAGAAGAAGAAGAAGAAGAAGAAGAAGGCAAATTAAAAAAGGTTTTATGTGCAAAAGAAAAGATAGAAATCTAGAAAGAAAGAAAAATAGAATAAATGTATGAAAAAACGAAAGAGTTAAACAAAAAGATACGTGTGAAAAAAAAAGAAAAAGAAATGAAGAATAAGTTAGAAGAAAATGTATAAAAAGAAAAAAAAACCAGAGAAAGCAGAAAAGATTAAAAAAGGTTTTATGTGCGAAAAGAAAGAAACAAAGAAAGAAAGAAAAAAAAAAAACAAAGAAAGAAAAGAAAGAAAGTAAAAAGAAAGAAAGAAAGAAAGAAAGAAAGAGAAGGTGAGTTGACGAAACTACTGGTATTTACTTCTCTCAAAAGGTCGGGCAGCTGTTCTGATGGCCGACTAGAGGCTTCTAAGCAAGAAAACAGACGGGGGCTATCTTGGCTATGTATAAATATAAGTGGAGTCGGCAGAGAGTTGGGTAGGTAAGCAAAAAAAAAAAAAAATGGCGCGAAGGTAGGGTGGTAAGTGAGTAAGTAATAAGTGAAAAAAAATCGGTTTGAGACTGTATGGTTGGCTGGAGTTTTTTGGTATGACAAGCAAGATGGGGTGTAGTTGAGGTCGTAGAAAAAGCAGACTAGGACGAAACAGGGGCGATACAGAAGAGAAAGGGGAGTAGAGAGAGAGAGAGAGAGAGAGAGAGAGAGAGGGGGGAGAAACTGCTGTGGACGTAAGTTTTTTGGCGTTTAGAGGGGCATTAGAGCGGTACTCAGTCTTTGAGGAATTGGCAGTAAGATCCCCAGGAGGTTGGCATAGGGAAGAGAAAAGATGGGTGGGGGGGTAGGG
The DNA here is from genome assembly GCA_023376005.1 of Doryteuthis pealeii. Lineage (NCBI taxonomy): Eukaryota > Metazoa > Mollusca > Cephalopoda > Myopsida > Loliginidae > Doryteuthis > Doryteuthis pealeii. The sequence goes on along the minus strand of CM042172.1, from coordinate 63,292,701 downwards.
ATTGAAGAGGTTGGTTAGAATTACTAGAAGATTACCAAGCTTTTTTAAAAGAAAAAAAAAAGTGAAATATAAATATATATATATACGTGTGTGTATGTCTGTGTGTGCTCGCGTGCACCTGTGTGTGCGTATGTGTGTGTGTGCTTGTTAAAAATAATTTTCATAATCTCAAAAATTGGAAAGAGAACCATAAAGCTAAGTCTGCTGAAAAAAAAACTACTGTATGGTAAGGATCCTGAAAGTTGTAGAACGTACTGGCCATAAGTATTTGAACAAAAAACTAATTCTAATCATTATTGCCTAAGACCGCAGAGGCCATTATGGGTTTTGGAAAGGATCTAGATTAACTTACGAGATTGGCATCTCTTCTAAATAGCAATCTGAATGCGTCTTTTGGAACTTATTTAGAATATCTCACTGGTAAAGAAATGATACGAAAATTTAGTACATAATCCTTAATGTGGAGACGCTCTGCGTGTAATGGTTATCTTTATATGAAACGCAAGCGGCAACACAAGTTGTTAAGTATCTGGCAGCCATCCTTAGTTCCAGATGTAGTGAATAAGTAAGCAAGCCAATAAGTATCCTGTGTTATAGTATTCTTTGTAAGTCCGTCGTCCAAGATCGTCCGAGTGTCAATGACGTAAGTTTTGGGAGAGGTATGTATCCTACTATTCTCCCTCTAGCTATGGGAAAATAGACGGACAGACTAAGTTATTTAACCTTGGTATGGCGACACAGATTTCTTTGACATCGCCGCAGGAGTCCTTCAAGGAGATAAATTTGCACCATATATATTTATAATATGCCTAGACTACGTACTCCAAACATCATTAGATACTATAAAAGAAAAAGGTTTCACTCTAAAAAGGGCAAGAAGCAGGCGATATCCCGCACAAACAATCACAGATGCGGACTATGTTGATGACCTTGCACTTCTTGCAGATACACCAGCACAGGCTGAATCACTGCTACATAGCTTAGAGGAGGCAGCAAAGAATATAGGCCTCTATGTGAACTCCGATAAAACAGAGTTCATAAGTTTCAAAAATAAAGGAAACATCTCCACACTCAACGGCAAGCCTCTTAAGCCAGTAGAACAATTCACGTACCTGGGTGGTAATATCTCCTCCACAGAGAGCGATGTTAATACACGGATAGCAAAGGCATGATCGGCCACAAATAGATTATCAGTCATATGGAGGTCCGATTTCCTGACAAGCTAAAGCGACAGTTCTTCCAGGCTGTGGTTGTGTCGGTGCTGCTATATGGCTGCACCACCTGGACCCTAACAAAGCGTCTTGAGAATAAGATAGATGGGAGCTGCACAAGAATGCTGCGCGCAGTCTTGAACAAGACATGGAAGCAGCACCCCACAAGGAAACAGCTGTACGGTCACCTGTCCCCCATCTCACAAACTATCCGAGTGAGACGGACAAAACATGCAGGACACTGCTGGAGAAACAAGGATGAACTCATAAGCGACGTTCTCCCCTGGAAGCCAACACATGGACATGGAAGTGTGGGGCGCCCATCAAGGACCTACATTGACCAGCTATGTGAGGATGCTGGTTGCTCCACAGAGGAGCTCCCAGGAGCAATGAATGATAGGGAAGGTTGGCGAAAGATTGTCATGGATACCCGTGCTGTATGCGCGACATGATGATGATGATGATGATGATGGCATCTGATCGAGGAGAAAGAAAACTCTGAATTGAAACCTGTTAAACTCCGCTTTAGAAATAGACTTTGTGTCACATCCTGTTCGCAAGGAGGGGTTGGTAAATAGATACATTCATAGTTCAGAAAAAGTTCATAATTTTATTTGGAGGCGTATGGTGTAAGGGTTAGAGTCGTGGGAAATGGACTCGTCGATTTGAATTCAAATCCCTGACGAGTCTTTTTGTATTTCACATTTCGCTAATACCCTTTTGTTAAGGCATGAATGCAACTATTCTCCCTCCAGCTATGGGTAAATAGGACAGACTGGGCTCTTTAACCTCTTGGCTAGGTAACCAGTCGAAGAAAAATGAAAACTCTGAATTCAAACCTGTTAAACTCCGCTGACAATATCAACCTTGTGTCACATCCTACTCGTGAGGAATATCAGAGAGTTAGTCGTCGGGTCGGTCTAATATCGGTATCAGCCAGACAGCGAAGGAGTATTCCCTTTTCACTAGCGCTAAACAAAGGAGATCATTTTAGCGTCTGAGGTGGTGCGCATCACCTACCATCAACTCCTCAACATGTATATATATATATATATATATATGTGTGTGTGTGTGTGTTTGATCTCTACATAAAAAATAAAGTCGTCGGGGTGGCCTAAAGTCGGTATCATCCAATCAACTAGGGAGTCTATCCCTTTTTCACTAGCGCTAGACCAAGGAGGTTGCTCTTGCGTCTGAGGTGGAGCACCACACCTACCACCAGGTCCTTACTTTACCGCACAGATCACCGTGCTACTCATACGCTGAGTTAGCGAGGGCCGGTATCGAACCATGAACCTTGTGATTCCTAGCCGAACGCTCTATTATCATCCATTTATTTGTAAATATTTACGCGCACTAAAAAAAATAATGTACACCATCCAAACGTAAAAGTCGGCCATATTGATCCCCCCACCAACCCCACCTAACTATGATGAAATCCCAGCTGGTAAGTGACTACGTTTTTTTTTTTTTTTCGTATGGTGAACTCATATATCTCAGAATTTAGGTGGAGACATAAATTTTGTAATTCACCATTTAAACATATAATTTATTCACCCAAAACCTAACCCTAACCCTAATTACTTCAGCATGTAAACATACAATTAATCAAATATCACAGATGTGTTACTTTTAATAAATATGTATTCGTAGTAACGTACTCTTTTATTCATCATATTTTATACCCCCATAAAAAGATGCCACTTTCCGGCCAAGGGATGGAGGATTGTCTTCATTCTTGAAAATATAACATTATGGCTGCCTTTTGATATTGGACATTATTTATTTTTGAGTCCATCAAAGTTAATAAATAAAAAGAAGAAAATAAATTGGACCCATTTTTAGGTTTGGTTTGTTTTGTTTTACGGCATATCAATCTCAGTGGGTCATTTAATGCCGATAAGTTTTGAAATAAATCAATTCTTAATGGATAATACAATTTTTTTATAAATACATTTTTCTATTTAACACATAGATGGGACCCTAACAGGTACTACCACTCCGGGTCAGAGTGGACCAGGGAGCAATGGTGATGAAGGGGTGCTCCACATTTCCCAAACCTCCAAAACTTGAACCTCACTCTCAGATAGAGTTTAACGTCATTCCCAGGACATATAGACCCGCAGCCACCGCCTTCTAGCACCCATATGATAAAAAGGGGTTGGGGCTTGCCATAAGGGCAATAGCCATTTTCATGTGGATTGTAAATGTACGAGAGTTGTTCAAAAGTTTCTATGACTCAACCCCCCAAAATAAGAGCCACTTCTTATAAAACTAGGAAAACCTAATTCATATTTATGTTTTAATCTGCCGAAACTACTAACTACGAAAGTCCTTCGATTTCATAAAAGAAAAAAGTCTTCACTCTAAAAAAAATTTTAAAAATGACAAGAAGCCTCCGATATCCCGCAGAATCTATTACAGATTCGGACGACGCAGATGATCTAGTGCTTCTCACAAATACAGCTGCACAATCCAAACCACGACTCCATAAAGAAGGCAGTAAAAGCCATCGGCCTCTATGTGAATGGGGTTCATGTGTTTTAAACAAGATGGATATATATCCACACTGGATGGTAAGACTCTCAAATTAGTAGACCAGTTTACATACCCAGGTAGCAATATTTCATCTACAGAAATCGATTATATTCGCATAGGAAAGGTACGGACTGCTATAGACAGATTATTGACCATATGGAAATCTGATCTCTCTGATAAGTTAAAGCGATAATTCTTCTAAGCTGTAGCTGTGTGAGTGCTACAATCTGGTTGCATCACTTGGACTCTAACGAAGCGCTTCGAGAAAAAGATACATGGGAACTATACGAGGATGTTGCGTGCTCCCTTCACTCCACAAAAAAAAGCATCTGTATAACCACTTACTTCTGATTATGTAAACCATCAGGGTAAGATGAAGAAGATATGCTGGACAATGCTGCAGAAGCAAAGGGACGTTCTCCTACGGTCGCAACAGTGTAGGTCACCCAGTAAAAACTTACACTGTGTGGGATTATGGATACCTAGCCGAGGACCTGCCAGGTGGTGAGAGAGGTTCATCGGTATCCCTGCTGTCAGAGCGATTATGATGATGATGATGATGATATAAACGAAAGGGTAAACTACATCATAAGCGAATTCCTTCTTAATTGTGTACATTGTGTCATCCAAGTATATCTATTCCGTCAATGTTCTTTATCTATCCTATTTTATCTGTAATAAGTTGCTGTAACTGTTGAAATAAGCACGTATATACTCTGTATATACTAAAATGAGACTATTTAAAAGACAGAAAACTAGAGGTGGTAGAGCAAAACTGTTTATGGATACTACAGTGACCACTATATTCTATATTAATTTCGTTTTTCTGTTAAGATATTTATCCATTTTATTCTATCGTTTAATATTCTCTCTAACGTCTGCTGAAATTGAAATATCTTAGAGTTATTTCCTTTTGTTTATGATAACCCTGCTTTGTATAGGGTAAATTAACTTTTACTGTTCTCTCTAAAAGCTTCTTACTTCTGCTTAGATGGTCAAATGCCAGACTTTTGCACAATTCTCACTCGATTCCTGTTCCTGACCAGTCATGAAATCTTATTCTTTTGTATATATATATATATATATATATATATATATATATATATATATATATAATATATATATATACAAAAGAATAAGATTTCATGACTGGTCAGGAACAGGAATCGAGTGAGAATTGTGCAAAATGAAAGGGTAAACTACATCATAAACGAATAGTTCAAACTAGCTCAGAACGAGTTGAAGGCTAGTGGGATAGGTGCACCATTAGGAATTGTGTTACACCATCCTTTGGGTATATATTTGTATTACAATTTCCAACGACGCACATTTTATTGCCTTACATATGATTTAATTTTACTTTCTTTTTTTTCATATTCTCCAATGGCTTCATGCTCGTCAAAACATCGAGGATGCCTCAACAAGGCCAATTCCTTCTTAATTGTGTACATTGTGTCATCCAAGTACGTTTATTCCGTCAATGTTCTTTATCTATCCTGTTTCATCTGTAATAAGCTGCTGTAACTGTTGAAATAAGCACGTATATACTCTGTATATATTAAAATTAGACTATTTAAAAGACAGAAAACTAGAGGTGGTAGAGCAAAACTGTTTATAAATTTGAATTCAGCACACCCAAATTAGTAAAAAAAAAAAAACACCTATTCACATTCTTGCCTCAGACCAAAAATATATTTTTTGTAAACCCGTGTAATCATGAATACTACAGTGACCACTATATTCTATATTAATTTCGTTTTTCTATTAAGATATTTATCCATTTTTTTCTATCGTTTATATTCTCTCAATCGTCTGCTGGAATTGAAATATCTTTTGTTTATAATATATTATATATATATATATATATATATATATATATATGTGTGTGTGTGTGTGTGTGTGTGGTTGTGTGTATTTGGGCAGCATTCTTTCATTTATACATGTAGAATTAAACAAAAAGACACATCTCCTATTTAACAATTTTATTTTTGATCTTTTCGAGTTTTCTGGCTAACTTTTTAATGTTTGGGTGGAATTCGTGGATAAGTCGACCAAAGTTCAGGTCCCGAGTACTTTCGGCTCTTCGAAGTGCCATCATCAGGGGTGATGTGTTCCAGTTTTAAAAAAATTAAATTAATGTGGAGGCTGGAAGGAGAAGAATTGATGTGAAAGGTGTTATAGCCATATTAAAATGTGTGTACTTCATTGGAAATTAATTTTGTTTAAGGATGGTTTGTATTGTTTTATGTATAAAACTTCTACATTTGGAGTTTTTGTTTATTTATAAAAACTCGAAAAAATATAAAATAAAATTGTTAAACAGGAGATGTGTCTTTTGTTTAATTCTATATATATATATTATATATATATATATATATATAATAAGTCATCCAAAGACACGTGTCTTCCACAGACACGTTAACCTCTCGGCCATTTGACAGCTGCCGTAAAGGGCTGGTGTTTAAACTATTAAATACATACATTTGTTTATATATTTAACGATCACCAGAGAGATCCAGTCTGTAAACAAACGATCATTTCTTTATATGTGCTGGCAGTGATATATATATATATATATATATATATATATATTATATATAATACTCTTCTTGTTGCATTTAATAGTTTAGATTTCAATAGCGTCAACGGAAAAGGTGACATTTATTTATCGAAATGAATGCTCATATAAATGCACGTATATATATATCATTTTTTGTAGTCGATCATTTTTTTAATATAGCAATTTACTAAGCTTAGCTTAGATGTGGCACAAAGCTAGAAGTATGGGGTGCCCAGTGAGAATCGAACTCACGAAAAATAGTCGGCAAATCTAACTTGCTAACCATTACAGTGAGGTGCCCTTATAATATATGAGACATTGATTTAGTTCTCTCGTAGAAATACATGCATGCATATATATTATTTTTTGTGGTCGATCTTTTTTTTTAATATATGAGACATTAATTTAGCTTTCTTATACAATGTTATTGTATCTTTGTATGAAAGAGACAACGATTAAAGTTTCCCATTGCTTGACAGTCCGTAGAACCAACGGCCAATGATGATATTGAGGCTTTTATTCATATATTTACCAACCCCTCCGCACGAGAAGGATACAGCACGTGGTCAATTTCTTAAGCGGAGTTTAACAGGTTTGAATTCAGTTTTCCTTTTCCTAGACTGATTACCTAGCCAGGTTTAAAGAGCCCAGTCTGCGCTGCTATTTACCCAGAGCTGGAGGGAGAATTGGATTCGTACCTTTCCCAAGGGTATTAGTGCCATGTGAAATGCAAGCAGCTTTGTCCTGGAAGTGAACTCGGGTTGACAAGCCCATTTCTTAAGACTCTGACCACGCGCCTCCTTTGAGGCTTTTATTCATGAGTCTAATTAGCCTGATTAATATAGTATGTTCTGCGTGAAAAAAGGCAACCACAAAATTATAATTCATTTACAAATGGGACTGGAAATTGCTTCGTTCCTTAAAAGTATTTTAAGTGTATTGCTTTAACAATAAATCTTGCTATGATGTGTCGTTATTATGTAATATAGAAAAATGTTTGTTTTAAGTCATTTGTTTCGGGTTGTAGTTGCGAGCGATAATGTTTTCTTTTTCTTTATTTTATTCATCTTTTCTTTTTCTTAAATTGTTCATAGCGTAACCATGCCAGCACATTGTGTTTTTGCAATTTATTTTCTCATCTGTTATCTTGTTTTGTCAATGACAGATTGCACTCTCTAAAGGTGAGCCACATCGCCTGGTTGGAATGGCAAGGCAAGCAAAAACTAAGCTAGCTTTAATAAATGATTACGTGTAGAGTATTGTAAGAGAGTCTGATACCCACAGTGTCCCATACTCATAGTACTGTGCAAGGTTTAGTATATGATTACGTGTAGACTATTGTAAGAGAGTTTGATACTCACGGTGTTCCATACTCATGGTACTGTGCTAGGATTAGTATATGATTACGTGTAGACTATTGTAAGAGATTTTGATACTCACGGAGTTCCATACTTATGGTTTTGTGCTAGTGTTAGTATATGATTACGTTAGATTATTGTAAGAGATTTTGATACCCACAGTGTCCCATACTCATGGTACTGTGCTAGGTTTAGTATATGATTACGTGTAGACTATTGTAAGAGATTTTGATACTCACGGTGTTCCATACTCATGGTACTATGCTAGGTTTAGTATATGATTACGTGTAGAGAATTTTAAGAGATTTTGATACCCACTGTGTCACATACTCATGGTACTGTGATAGGTTTAGTATATGATTAGGTGTAGTCTATTGTAAGAGATTTTGATACTCACGGAGTTCCATACTCATGGTACTGTGCTAGGTTTAGTATATGATTACGTGTAGAGTATTGTAAGAGATTTTTGATACCCACAGTGTTCCATACTCATGGTACTGTGGCTAGGTTTAGTATATGATTACGTGTAGACTATTGGGAGATTTTGCTACCCACAGTGTTCCATACTTCATGGTACTGTGCTAGTTTAGTATATGATTACGTGTAGACTATTGGAAGAGATTTTGCTACCCACAGTGTTCCATACTCATGGTACTGTGCTAGGTTTAGTATATGATTACGGGTAGACCATTGATAACTAAACTAACTAAATACTCATTTAAAAAGAAACTAAAGAAACACTTAATAATTTCAAATAACATTATGTAGAGATCGTCTTCCGCGCTTAAAGTAATTATTATTACAGTATTTGCTGCTATCTCTTTTTTTTGTGATTTGAAATATTACACATATTAAATTGATATTTAAATTAATTTGATTATTATCAGAAATGTGTTTATTTTTATTTTTTAACTTCTCGTTAGTTAAACTACTTAGAGGGCTCCACCTAACAAATGTAATATACTAATTTTCATGAATGTAATTACACTACCTTTTCGTGAATGTAATATACACATTTTTCATGAATTTAATACTAATTTTTATGGATGTAATATACTAATATTCACGAATTTGGTTGTAATTCTATCTCTCTGTAAATAAATATTTATATTCTATTCTATTCTATAAGCAGTTCGATACTCACAGGATGCCCCCTACTCCTGACTTTGTGCTAAATTAAGCTAACCTTAGTAAATGGTTAAGTTTAGTTTGGTTTGTTTGTCTTAGTTTTTGTTTAATGGCATATCGTCCTATGTTAGTTATTTAATGTCAAGGTCATGCTTCTAGACAAATAAAAGCGGTACTATTTAACCCATTGCTGAGGGCGATAAGGTTCATACCTTTCCCAAGGATATTAGTCTGAAAGTGAACATTATAGAGCAACTGGGTTTTAAATTCGATTACTTTGATGTCACAGTTCAGTACGTTAGCCATTACATCACGTGCACTCTCCCAAATGATTACGAATAGACCATTATCTGAGAGTACTATACTCACAGAGTTGCCCATACTAAAGGGTTTGTGCTTAACTAAGCCAAGTAAATTGTTACGAGTAGACAATTGTTAAGGAATTCGATTCTCACTGGATGTCGTATACTTCTGGTTATATGCTAAACTAAGCTAATCTTTCCAATTAAACACATGGCGTTGTGGATATAGGCGTTGGTTTGTTCTAAGTGACAGTTACCCCTAAGCCGCAGGTTTAATCCTGCTCAAGGGCGACAGTAACATCGGATATTAATTAACAAAGCTTAACACTTATACCCAGCTATGGGGTAGCGGAATGAAAGAACAGTGTATTCCCATGGATTGATAAAGGAGTTGGATTCAGAGTTCCGTCAGGCATCCGATTACAACAAGAATGTACCCGAATTCGAAAAGAGTTACCGAGTTCAAAGAGAAGGTTCCCGAATCAACAGAAATACCGCCGAAGAGGCCGGATGGCTCATCGGCCGAGACGTTGTACAGATAACAATAAAGATGAGGACAATAGTCCGAATAATCCAATAATATAGTAAATGATTATGAGTGGACAAATTGTTAGGGAATTTTGATTTTCACAGAGTGACGCCATACGTAGAGCTTTGTGTTAAGCTAAGCTAACGATCGTAAATCATTACAAGTAGATTATTGTTAGCGAGTTCGATTCTCACAGAGAGTCCCACACCATGGCTTTGTGGCTAAACTAATCCAAGCTTAGCAAATGCAATACGAGTAAGAATTGTAAAGTGTTAGATTCTCGCTGGGTCGCGTCGTACAAAAAAGTGAAAGATTTCACTTGGCTGAGAAACAATCACAACGATTCCAAGCACAGAAACAGTGGACTTAACAATTGATCGAGTGGTATTCGAGAGACCGGAAATGACCACTCGGCACAGACTTCCAACGATGTATGGGGAAGATGGAAATTGTCAAGTTGACTCAAGCCAATACTGGCGGGAAGCGAAGGCGAGGATCAAGTGAGGATACTATGGTAGCACTTATGTGCGCCAAGCGATATGAAAAAAATCAGCGACAAACCCTGTTCATGAAGAAACAAAACCCGTAAGGGGAATATCTATTTATATAGTAAAAAGCATCGGGGCCGGCCTACATGTCGCGTACTCGGCCAACCAGCGAGGGACTCTATCCCCTTGTTTCAATAACGTGCATAGACCAAAGGAGATTGTTTTTCTGCGTTCTGAGGTGGAGCGCCACACCAACCAACAGCCCTTCTTACTTTTAGCCCGCACAGATTCCTGTGCTACCTCATACGCTGACGTTGGCGAGGGGCCGGTTATCGAACTAGGGAACAACTCATGGCTTCTAGCGGCATATGCTCTTACCGACTGAGCTAATCCCGGCCACCTATTTATAAAAGAAAAAATAAAATTGTAATGTGTCTTTCTGATCTCATATGTTTGGTTATTACAAACGAGTATAATTCTTTTTTGCTTTCATTAAAGAGAAATTTGCGTTATTTTCTATAACTCCCACCTACGGAAAGGGAACCACTCTGACATGAATTCTTAGCTGTTTGATCTAATTCTACCCATTATTTTCCCATTTAACCTAACCCTCAAAACCCTAGGAACACTCCAACCCTAACCCTAATCTACTCCATCCTTCTTTTATTCCTAGTATATCATATATAAATAATTTATCAGCGGTTTTTTTTAACTCTTTTTTAGGTTCGAGTTATAGGGAAATAACCAGAAAATTGCGTGGAGACCAGCAAAGCCAAAAGTTCACCTAAAATTCACACACCTTTTTCGTCCGTACAAGGCTCGGTTTTTAAAAAAACTATTGGTCCCTCATTACCATTAAGAAATTTAATTAACAAATATAACTAAGGGTATAAATTAATGATATATAAAATAATTTTTACAAATATTTAAAATATAAATTCTTCACGTTTGTGGCTAAATCCCTACCCAATACACCCAATTGTGCGTGCGTCATCATATCCTGAAATGAACTTAATTGTTCAATAAGAACCACATCTTATGATATTTTTGTGTTAAAGCATGCAGTTGTATATTGTTTTCCGCAAAAGTTTCTAAGATTTGCTGTCACTTCTGCACGTTCAAGACTTTCAAAATGGCTACAGTCTGTTTCAACAGTGAAAGTCCAGTTGGCCCTAAATTCCTAGCTTAAAATTATTCTTGAACAATCAACTTAATTGTTCTTCAAGAACAACATTTTTATGATATTTTTTTGTGTTTAAAACCATTGTAGTTGTTATTGTTTCGAAAACGTTCCTAACGATTTTTATTTTAAATTTCGCACGGCACGACCTACAAAATAGCTTACCGGCTGGCTATCAAACTGAAAGCTCAAGGAGAAGGTTACCTCTTAAGTTGCCCTTATCTTGCTAGGGAATTTAAGCCCCACACGAAAGGTGCAAAATTACCACACTTTCCATTCAACGATGAATACTTAAATACGTTTCTCCCGACCTTTCCCTACTTAAAATCTTTGCCAGGAATGTCCAAAAGGAAAACCACTTCCCTATTTATTTCCACTGGAACACTAAAATAGATCAAAGATCTCTCCAACCAACGCCTTTTGATTAGCAGCCAAGGTCTTTCTGCTACCAAAAACACCAAATTTTTTTCACATAGTCATCGCCTATTGGGCGTAAAGCCTTTTCGACCTGTACCCATGAACATACCTCGCAGAGACCACAACAAATCATTTAATCATTGTGTTAAACTTTTCACTAAATACAATATTAGCTCCCAACAGAATGAACCTATGTAAACTCAACATCACGCTCTAATAACAATAAACCTAACAAATAAATTAACTCGACCAAAATTCCATCGCGGCGCACTCAATTCCATGGCTGCGCTAATTTAAAGCGTGAATTCTAACATAACTAAGAGTTAGTATTTATTAGTCAACATTAATTACATGACTCAAAATACCACACAACTGGGCCTCTGGTTCTTGAACTAAAAGATTAGCAGGCCTCACCCTCTTAAACATTTTCATTAAGTTTAGAAGTAGTTGCTCGACACAAAGACAAAAACGTAATGGAGGATNCCCAAATTGTCGGCAAAAAAGCCATTCCAAACATACCTTGTTTTACAACTTATCATATATATATATATATATATAATATATATATATAATATATATATAATTGTTGGCTAAAAAAAGCCATATCAAAACACATTGTTTGTTTGTTTACTTCTAATATATTATATATATATATATATATATATGAAAAGAGAGAAGAAGAAGAAGAAGAAGAAGAAGAAGAAGAAGAAGAAGAAGAAGAAGAAGAAGAAGAAGAAGAAGAAGACAACAACAAATAAAAAAGGTTTATGTGCAAAAGAAAAGATAGAAATCTAGAAAGAAAGAAAAATAGAATAAATGAATGAAAAAAAGACAGAGTAAAACAAAAAGATACGTGTGAAAAAAAGAAGAAAAAGAAATGAAGAATAAGTTAGAAGAAAATGTATAAAAAGAAAAAAAAAAAAAACCCAGAGAAAGCAAAGATTAAAAAGGTTTTATGTGCGAAAAAAGAAAGAAGAAAAAAAAAAAAACAAAGAAAGAAAGAAAAGAAGAAAAAATAAAAAAGAAAGAAAGAAAGAAAGAAAGAAAGAAAGAGAAGGTGAGTTGACGAAACTACTGTATTACTTCTCTCAAAAGGTCGGGCAGCTGTTCTGATGGCCGACTAGAGGCTTCTAAGCAAGAAAACAGACGGGGGCTATCTGGCTATGTATAAATATAAGTGAGTCGGCAGAGAGTTGGGTAGGTAAGCAAAAAAAAAAAAAATGGCGCGAAGGTAGGGTGGTAAGTGAGTAAGTAATAAGTGAAAAAAAATCGGTTTGAGACTGTATGGTTGGCTGGAGTTTTTTGGTATGACAAGCAAGATGGGGTGTAGTTGAGGTCGTAGAAAAAGCAGACTAGGACGAAACAGGGGCGATACAGAAGAGAAAGGAGGAGTAGAGAGAGAGAGAGAGAGAGATAGAGAGAGAGGGGGGAGAAACTGCTGTGGACGTAAGTTTTTTGGCGTTTAGAGGGGCATTAGAGCGGTACTCAGTCTTTGAGGAATTGGCAGTAAGATCCCCAGGAGTTGGCATAGGGAAGAGAAAAGATGGGTGGGGGGTTGGGATTGAAGAGGTTGGTTAGAATTACTAGAAGATTACCAAGCTTTTTTAAAAGAAAAAAAAAAGTGAAATATAAATATATATATATACGTGTGTGTATGTCTGTGTGTGTGCTCGCGTGCACCTGTGTGTGCGTATGTGTGTGTGTGTGCTTGTTAAAAATAATTTTCATAATCTCAAAAATTGGAAGTAGAACCATAAAGCTAAGTCTGCTGAAAAAAAAACTACTGTATGGTAAGGATCCTGAAAGTTGTAGAACGTACTGGCCATAAGTATTTGAACAAAAAACTAATTCTAATCATTATTGCCTAAGACCGCAGAGACCATTATGGATTTTGGAAAGGATCTAGATTAACTTACGAGATTGGCATCTCTTCTATATAGCAATCTGAATGCGTCTTTTGGAACTTATTTAGAATATCTCACTGGTAAAGAAATGATACAAAAATTTAGTACATAATCCTTAATGTGGAGACGCTCTGCGTGTAATGGTTATCTTTATATGAAACGCAAGCGGCAACACAAGTTGTTAAGTATCTGGCAGCCATCCTTAGTTCCAGATGTAGTGAATAAGTAAGCAAGCCAATAAGTATCCTGTGTTATAGTATTCTTTGTAAGTCCGTCGTCCAAGATCGTCCGAGTGTCAATGACGTAAGTTTTGGGAGAGGTATGTATCTACTATTCTCCCTCTAGCTATGGGAAAATAGTCGGACAGACTAGGTTATTTAACCTTGGTATGGCGACACAGATTTCTTTGACATCGCCGCAGGAGTCCTTCAAGGAGACAAATTTGCACCATATATATTTATAATATGCCTAGACTACGTACTCCAAACATCATTAGATACTATAAAAGAAAAAGGTTTCACACTAAAAAGGGCAAGAAGCAGGCGATATCCCGCACAAACAATCACAGATGCGGACTATGCTGATGACCTTGCACTTCTTGCAGATACACCAGCACAGGCTGAATCACTGCTACATAGCTTAGGGGAGGCAGCAAAGAATATAGGCCTCTATGTGAACTCCGATAAAACAGAGTTCATAATTTTCAAAAATAAAGGAAACATCTCCACATTCAACGGCAAGCCTCTTAAGCCAGTAGAACAATTCACGTACCTGGGTGGTAATATCTCCTACACAGAGAGCGATGTTAATACACGGATAGCAAAGGCATGGTCGGCCACAAATAGATTATCAGTCATATGGAGGTCCGATCTCCCAGGCAAGCTAAAGCGACAGTTTTTCCAGGCTGTGGTTGTGTCGGTGCTGCTATATGGTTGCACCACCTGGACCCTAACAAAGTGTCTTGAGAATAAGATAAATGGGAGCTGCACAAGAATGCTGCGCGCAGTCTTGAACAAGTCATGGAAGCAGCACCCCACAAGGAAACAGCTGTACGGTCACCTGCCCCCCATCTCACAAACTATCCGAGTGAGACGGACAAAACATGCAGGACACTGCTGGAGAAACAAGGAACAACTCATAAGCGACGTTCTCCTGTGGAAGCCAACACATGGACATGGAAGTGTGGGGCGCCCATCAAGGACCTACATTGACCAGCTATGTGAGGATGCTGGTTGCTCCACAGAGGAGCTCCCAGGTGCAATGAATGATAGGGAAGGTTGGCGAGAGATTGTCATAGATACCCGTGCTGTATGCGCGACATGATGATGATGATGATGATGGCATCTGATCGAGGAGAAAGAAAACTCTGAATTGAAACCTGTTAAACTCCGCTTTAGAAATAGACTTTGTGTCACATCCTGTTCGCAAGGAGGGGTTGGTAAATAGATACATTCATAGTTCAGAAAAAGTTCATAATTTTATTTGGAGGCGTGTGGTGTAACGGTTAGAGTCGTGGAAAATGGACTCGTCGACTCGAATTCAAATCCCTGACGAGGCTTTTTGTATTTCACATTTCGCTAATACCCTTTGGTAAAGGCATGAATCCAACTATTCTCCCTCAAGCTATGGGTAAATAGGACAGACTGGGCTCTTTAACCTCTTGGCTAGGTAACCAGTCGAGGAGAAGAAAAACTCTGAATTCAAACCTTTTAAACTTCGCTGAAAATATCAACCTTGTGTCACATCCTACTCGTGCGGAGGGATTGGTATATATCAGTCAGTTAGTCGTCGGGTCGGTCTAATATCGGTATCAGCCAGACAGCGAAGGAGTCTATTCCCTTTTCACTAGCGCTAAACAAAGGAGATAATTTTAGCGTCTGAGGTGGTGCGCCACACCTACCATCAACTCCTCAACATGTATATATATGTATATATATGTGTGTGTGTGTGTGTGTGTGTGTGTGTGTGTGATCTATATAAAAAATAAAGTCGTCGGGGTGGCCTAATGTCGGTATCATCCAATCAGCTAGGGAGTCTATCCCTTTTTTCCTAGCACTAGACCAAGGAGGTTGCTCTTACGTCTGAGGTGGAGCACCACACCTACCACCAGGTCCTTACTTTACCGCACAGATCACCGTGCTACTCATACGCTGAGTTAGCGAGGGCCGGTATCGAACCATGAACCTTGTGATTCCTAGCCGAACGCTCTATTATCATCCATTTATTTATAAATATTTACGCGCACTAAAAAAAATAATGTACACCATCCAAACGTAAAAGTCGGCCATATTGATCCCCCCCCCACCAACCCCCACCTAACTATGATGAAATCCCAGCTGGTAAGTGACTGCTTTTTTTCTTTTCGTATGGTGAACTCATATATCTCAGAATTTAGGTGGAGACATAAATTTTGTAATTCACCATTTAAACATATAATTTATTCACCCAAAACCTAACCCTAACCCTAATTACTTCAGCATGTAAACATACAATTAATCAAATATCACAGATGTGTTACTTTTAATAAATATGTATTCGTAGTAACGTACTTTTTTATTCATCATATTTTATACCCCCATAAAAAATGCCACTTTCCGGCCAAGGGATGGAGGATTGTCTTCATTCTTGAAAATATAACATTATGGCTGCCTTTTGATATTGGACATTATTTATTTTTGAGTCCATCAAAGTTAATAAATAAAAAGAAGAAAATAAATTGGACCCATTTTTAGGTTTGGTTTGTTTTGTTTTACGGCATATCAACCTCAGTGGGTCATTTAATGCCGATAAAGTTTTCAAATAAATCAATTCTTAATGGATAATACAATTCTTTTATAAATACATTTTTCTATTTAACCCATAGCTGGGACCCTAACAGGTACTACCACTTCGGGTCAGAGTGGACCAGGGAGCAATGGTGATGAAGGGGTGCTCCACATTTCCCAAACCTCCAGAACTGGAACCTCACCATCAGATAGAGTTTAACGTCATTCCCAGGACATGTAGACCCACAGCCACCGCCTTCTAGCACCCATATGATAAAAGGGGTTGGGGCTTGCCATAAGGGCAATAGCCATTTTCATGCTGATTGTAAATGTACGAGAGTTTTTCAAAAGTTTCTATGCCTCAACCCCCCAAAATAAGAGGCACTTCTTATAAAACAAGGAAAACCTAATTCATATTTATGTTTTAATCTGCCGAAACTACTAACTACGAAAGTCATTCGATTTCATAAAAGAAAAAAATCTTCACTCTAAAAATAAAAAAAATGACAAGAAGCCTTCGATATCCCGCATAATTTATTACAGATTCTGACGACGCAGATGATCTCGCGCTTCTCACAGATACAGCTGCACAATCCAAACCACGACTCCATAGAGAAGGCAGCAAAAGCCATCGGCGTCTATATGAACGGAGTTCATGTGTTTTAAACAAGATGGGTATATATCCACACTGGATGGTAAGCCTCTCAAATTAGTAGACCAGTTTACATACCCCGGTAGCAATATTTCATCTACAGAACTCGATTATATTCGCATAGGAAATGTATGGACTGCTATAGACAGATTATTGACCATATGGAAATCTGATCTCTCGGAGAAGTTAAAGCGATAATTCTTCTAAGCTGTAGCTGTGTGAGTGCTACCATATGGCTGGATCACTTGATCTCTAACAAAGTGATTCGAGAAAAAAGATACATGGGAACTATACGAGGATGTTGCGTGCTCCTTTCACTCCACAAAAAAAAGCATCTGTATAACCACTTACCTCTGATTATATAAACCATCAGGGTAAGATGAACAAGATATGCTGGACAATGCTGCAGAAGCAAAGGGACGTTCTCCTACGGTCGCAACAGTGTAGGTCACCCAGTAAAAACTTACACTGTGTGGGATTATGGATACCTAGCCGAGGACCTGCCAGGTGGTGAGAGAGGTTCATCGGTATCCGTGGTGTCAGAGCGATGATGATGATGATGATATAAACGAAAGGGTATAAACTACATCATAAGCGAATAGTTCAAATTAGCTCAGAACGAGTTGAAGGCTAGGTAGGACTGGGTGGGATAGGTACACCATTAGGAATTGTGTTACACCATCCTTTGGGTATATATTTGTATTACAATTTCCAACGACGCACATTTTATTGCCTTACATATGATTTAATTTTATTTATTTATTTATTTATTTATTTTTTTCATATTCTCCAATGGCTTCAAGCTCGTCAAAACATCGAGGATGCCTCAACAAGGCCAATTCCTTCTTAATTGTGTGCATTGTGTCATCCAAGTATGTTTATTCCGTCAATGTTCTTTATCTATCCTGTTTTATCTGTAATAAGCTGCTGTAACTGTTGAAATAAGCACGTATATACTCTGTATATACTAAAATGAGACTATTTAAAAGACAGAAAACTAGAGTTGATAGAGCAAAACTGTTTATAAATTTGAATTCAGCACACCCAAATTAGTAAAAAAAACACCTATTCACATTCTTGCTTCAGACAAAAAATATTTTTTTGTAAACCAGTGTAATCATGGATACTACAGTGACCACTATATTCTATATTAATTTCGTTTTTCTATTAAGATATTTATCCATTTTATTCTATCGTTTAATATTCTCTCTATCGTCTACTGGAATTGAAATATATCTTAGAGTTATTTCCTTTTGTTTACGATAACCCTGCTTTGTATAGAGTCATCACTTAGATTGTAAATGAACTTTTCTCTCTAAATGCTTCTTACTTCTGCTTAGATGGTCAAATGCCAGACTTTTGCACAATTCTCACTCGATCCCCGTTTCTGACCAGTCATGAAATCTTATTCTTTTGCATATATATATAATATATATATATATATATATATATATATATGTCATCCACAGACAGGTGTTTCGGCGTTTCACGTTAATTTCTCGGCCATTTGACAGCTGCCGTAAAGGGGTGGTGTTTAAACTATTAAATACATACATATGTTTATATATTTTACGATCACCAGAGATGCTTTATATATGCTGCAGTGATATATATATATATATATATATATATATATATATATATATATTCTTGTTACATTCAATAATTTAGAGTTCCAATAGCGTCAACGAAAAGGTGACATTTATTAAGGGTGCTTCGAAATGAATGCCTCATATACATGCATACATATATATTATTTTTTGTGGTCGATCAGGTTTTTTTAATATATGAGACATTAATTTAGTTTTCTCGTACAATGTTGTTGTATCTTTGTATGAAAGGGACAACAATTAACGTTTCCTATTGCTTGACAGTCCGTAGAAGCAACGGTCAATGATGTTATTGAGGCTTTTATTCATATATTTACCAACCCCTCCGCACGAGCAGGATGTAACACAAGGTCAATTTCTTAAGCGGAGTTTAACCGGTTTGAATTCAGTTTTCCTTCTTCTAGACTGGTTACCTAGCCAGGTTTAAAGAACCCAGTCTGCGCTGCTATTTACCCAGAGCTGGAGGCAGAATTGGATTCATACCTTTCCCAAGGGTATTAGTGTCATGTGAAATGCAAACAGCTTTGTCCTGGAAGTGAACTCGGGTTGACAAGCCCATTTCTTAAGACTCTGACCACGCGCCTCCTTTGAGGCTTTTATTTATGAGTCTAATTAGCCTAATTAATATAGTATGTTCTGCGTGAAAGAAAGCAACAACAAAATTATAATTCATTTACAAATAGGACTGGAAATTGCTTCGTTCTTTAAAAGTATTTTAAGTGTATTGCTTTAACATAAATCTTGCTATGATGTGTCGTTATTATGATATATAGAAAAATGTTTGTTTTAAGTCATTTGTTTCGGGTTGTAGTTGCGAGCGATAATGTTTCTTTTTCTTTATTTTATTCATCTTTTCTTTTTCTTTAAATTGTTCATAGCGTAACCATGCCAGCAACATTGTGTTTGCAATTTATTTTCTCATCTGTTATCTTGTTTTGTCAATGACAGATTGCACTCTCTAAAGGGTGAGCCACATCGCCTGGTGGAATGGCAAGGCAAGCAAAACTAAGCTAGCTTTAATAAATGATTACGTGTAGAGTATTGTAAGAGAGTTTGATACCCACAGTGTTCCATACTCATGGTTTTGTGCTAGGTTTAGTATATGATTACGTGTAGACTATTGTAAGATATTTTGATACCCACAGTGTTCCATACTCATGCTTTTGTGCTAGGTTTAGTATATGATTGCGTGTAGACTATTGTAAGAGATTTTGATACCCACAGTGTCCCATGCGCATGGTTTTGTGCTGGGTTTAATATATGATTACGTGTAGACTATTGTAAGAGATTTTGATACCCACAGTGTCCCATATTCATGGTACTATGCTAGGTTTAGTATATGATTACGTGTAGACTATTTTAAGAGAGTTTAATACCCACAGTGTCCCATACTCATGGTACTGTGCTAGGTTTAGTATATGATTACGTGTAGACTATTGTAAGAGATTTTGATACTCACGGTGTTCCATACTCATGGTTTTGTGCAAGGTTTAGTATATGATTACGTGTAGACTATTGTAAGAGATTTTGATACTCACGGTGTTCCATACTCATGGTACTGTGCTAGGTTTAGTATATGATTACGTGTAGACTATTGTAAGAGATTTTGATACTCACGGTGTTCCATACTCATGGTTTTGTGCAAGGTTTAGTATATGATTACGTGTAGACTATTGTAAGAGATTTTGATACTCACAGTGTCCCATACTCATGGTACTGTGCTAGGTTTAGTATATGATTACGAGTAGACCATTGATAACTAAACTAACTAAATACTCATTTAAAAAGAAACTAAAGAAACACTTAATAATTTCAAATAACATTATGTAGAGATCGTCTTCCGCGCTTAAAGTAATTATTATTACAGTATTTGCTGCTATCTCTTTTTTTGTGATTTGAAATATTACACATATTAAATTGATATTTAAATTAATTTGATTATTATCAGAAATGTGTTTATTTTTATTTTTTAACTTCTCGTTAGTTAAACTACTTAGAGGGCTCCACCTAACAAATGTAATATACTAATTTTCATGAATGTAATTACACTACCTTTTCGTGAATGTAATATACAAATTTTTCATGAATTTAATACTAATTCTTATGGATGTAATATACTAATATTCATGAATTTGGTTGTAATTCTATCTCTCTGTAAATAAATATTTCTATTCTATTCTATTCTATTCTATAAGCAGTTCGATACTCACAGGATGCCCCCTACTCCTGACTTTGTGCTAAATTAAGCTAACCTTAGTAAATGGTTAAGTTTATTTTGGTTTGTTTTAGTTTTTGTTTAATGGCATATTGTCCTATGTTAGTTATTTAATGTCAAGGTCATGCTTCTAGACAAACAAACGCGGTACTATTTAACCCATTTCTGAGGGCGAGAAGGTTCATACCTTTCCCAAGGATATTAGTCTGAAAGTGAACATAATAGAGCAACTGGGTTTTAAATTCGATTACTTTGATGTCACAGTTCAGTAAGTTAGCCATTACATCACGTGAACTCTCCCAAATGATTACGAATAGACCATTGTCTGAGAGTACTATACTCACAGAGTTGCCCATACTAAAGGGTTTGTCCTTAACTAAGCCAAGTAGATTGTTACGAGTAGACAATTGTTAAGGAATTCGATTCTCACTGGATGTCGTATACTTCTGGTTATATGCTAAACTAAGCTAATCGTTCCAATTAAACACATGGCGTAGTGGATATAGGCGTTGGTTTGTTCTAATTGACAGTTACCCCCAAGCTGCAGGTTTAATCCTGGTCAAGGGCGACAGTAACATCGGATATTAATTAACACAGCTTAACACTTATACCCAGCTATGGGTAGCGGAATGAGAACAGTATATTCCCATGGATTGAATAAAGAGTTGGATTCAGAGTTCCGTCAAGGCACCCGATTACAATAAGAATGTACCCGAATTCGAAAAGAAAGTTACTGAGTTCAAAGAGAAGGTTCCCGAATCCAACAAGAAATACCCGATGAAGGCCGGATGGCTCATCGGCCGAGACGTTGTACAGATAACAATAAAGATGAGGACAATAGTCCGAATAATCCAATAATATAGTAAATGATTATGAGTAGACAATTGTTAGGGAATTCGATTTTCACAGAGTGACCCATACGTAGAGCTTTGTGTTAAGCTAAGCTAACGATCATAATTAATTACAAGTAGATTATTGTTAGCGAGTTTGATTCTCACAGAGAGTCCTACACCATGGCTTTGTGCTAAACTAATCCAAACTTAGCAAATGAACACGAGTAAACAATTGTAAGAGTTAGATTCTCACTGGGTACCTCATACTTTTGTCTTTGTGCGAGACTAACCTAAACTTAATAAATGTTAAGGGTGAGCCGCTAATCTTTAGTTAACCAAGAGACTCAGTGTTGGTATTAGTCATAATTACTGTTGACATAAAATACTAACTCTTATTATTTAGAATGTCACCGCTTTAAATTAGCCAGCCATGGAATTAGTGCGCCATGGAATTTTGTGATTATTATTTTAGTTATTTATTAGAGCGTGATAGTTATTTACATAGTTCATTCTGTGGAGCTAATATTGTATTTAGTGAAAAGTTTAACACAATGATTAATGAAATTGTTGTTCTGCGAGGTATGTTCATTACAGTCGAAAAGGCTTACCCAATAGCGATGACTATGTGAAAAAATTGTGTTTTGTAGCAGAGACCTTGCTCTATCAAAAGGTGTTGTTGAGATCTCTTTATCTATTTTAGTTTCCAGTGAAATAAATAGGAAGTGTCCCTTTTGGACATTCCTCAAAATTCAAGAAGGAAAGTGTCGGGAGACGTCGTTGATGAAAGTGTGGTAATTTTCACCTTTAGTTGGCTAAATTCCTAGCAAATAAGGCAATTAGAGTAACCTCCCTTGACTTTCACTTTGAAACCAGCCGGTAGCTATTTTGTAAGTCTCCGTGCGAAATTAAAAAAAAATCTTAGGAACTTTTTCGAAAACAATACAACTGCATACTTTAACATAAAAATATCATAAATGTGTTCTTGATAACAATTAAGTTCATTTCAGATAATTTTATGCTAGGAATTTAGCCAACTGACTTTCACTCTGAAACAAGCCAGTAGCCATTTTGAAAGTCTCCGTGCGAAATACACAAATCTTAGAAACTTTTCGAAAACAATACAACTGCATGCTTTAACACAAAAATATCATAAGATGTGTTCTTAATAACTATTAAGTTCATTTCAGATAATGCGCACGCACAATTTTATGCTAGGAATTTAGCCAACCAAACGTGAAAATTAACAATTTTAAATCATTTTAAAATTATTTTTAATATATCATTAATTTATACCCTTATTATATTTTTATCTAAATTTCTTATGGTAAATGAGGGACCAATAATTTTTTTAAAACCCCTTTCGGACGAAAAAGGGTGTGAATTTTATTGAACTTTGGTCTTTGCTGGTCTCCACCAATTTTCCGGTTATTTCCTATAACTCGAACCTAAAAAAGGTTAAAAAAAACCTGATAAATTATTTATTTATATATTGATCTACTAGGAAAAAAGAAGACGGAGTTAGGATTAGGGTTAGGGTTAGGGTTTAGGGTTTAGGGTTAGTTAAATGGGAAAATAATGGGTAGATTAATCAACAGCTAAAATTCATTCAGAGTGGTTCCCCTTTTTCTAGTTTGGAGTTATAGAAAATAACCAATTTTTCTTTATGAACAAAAAAAGAATATACTCGTTGTAAAACAAACATATAGACAGAAAGACATA
>CM042172.1:63239292-63264292 GCA_023376005.1 Doryteuthis pealeii | reverse complement strand
AAGATTTTCCAATTTATTTTATCAGAGATATCAGATTTATATGGATTTATATTTATATATTATTTAACCTGTCAATAGTTATCCTTACTTTACCCATGAGTATGTTAAGACCATAATATTTACTAACCAGCTGGTACGATCTAGTTGCTAGGGATTTGTACGACAAACTGATTGATCAGTTGGGACCTCTCTGACCGTCCGTTTAGCCCAACTCGGGACCACGGATTAGAAACTGCTCAGCAACCACGATCCTGTCCTCGAGCATTACGGGTCTCCAGCCACGGCCAACATGTATCCACATTGGCGGGGTTCTTACCTCAATGCAGAGGTGCAGTCGGCGTATTCTACAGCCCACAACCGACAGGGATGATTTTTATATTTTCAATGTGTTATAGATGATATACCTATGTACATAAATGGAATGCGCCGACGACTACTGTAAGTAGCAGGAACAATTGTGGTTTGACGAAGCAAATGCGAGTCAGCTCGTAACTGTATGGTCGGACGCAATCTCCACTTTCTTTGCTGTAATTTCTACTCCTTTTTGTTCAATACATTTGTATCCATTGTTACCAGTCGTTTGTCGTATTTTTTACCCTTAAAACCCCACAACACAATGTCAGGTTTCTGAATCTCTAATCCGGCATTATTGAAAAAAAAAGGCAGTTACAACAAGTGATGTGTTGAGGTTTCTCATATTATGTACAGCGGGATTGAAACGTCAGGTGCTGCTCGACCTTTTCACGTAGTGGCGTGATCAGATTGTGAAATGTACAGCAATAAAACGTGTTGGATGTGGTAACGAGAGGGAATGGAATAAAATCTGGCCAGAGAGGTGGGATCAAAGAGAGACAGAAAAAAAAGAAATAAAGAAAAGCAAAGAACGGGCCATAGGGAAAACCTTCACAAACCCAAGACTAGTCACGAGCCCATCGGCGCAGATTATTTTCTCACTTGGCCCCGTAAAGACGTAACGCATTGTTTTGACTATCGTAGTGAGGGAAAGCGGAACTGGGTCATGACAGAAAGGGAATACAAGATACAAGCAGACAGTTTATTTAAAATGCCTGAGATATCTATCTCTCTATCTCTCTATCTCTTTATCTATCTATCTATCTATACATACACAGTGTGCGGGTACTAGAATAAGCTGACTGCATCCCTGCCGAGGGGTAAGACGACACCAAAAAAGGTGTCCTGCCTATGACACTAAACAGCATCCGGTGGAGAGGCGTTAGTTATGTACCTCTGGGGAGTGAGGGATCACCCCTTTCGTTGGCATTACTCTGAGATCCTACACAACTTAAACTTATATTAGCTGTTAAGGGTCGACTCCCAAGAGCAAATAAATTCGATAATGAAATATTTACCTGCTTAAACGTATTGTGAAGTTAACGTTTTTTGTACACTACAAAATTGCTTTAAAGCCAGAGAATTAAAAGAAATCCGTAAGTAGAGCCAGCAAAAAAGTTTGGTATAATGAAGAAAAAAAGAAAGGAAGAAAGGAAGAAATTGTGAAATAGATTTTGGTTTGGTTTGTTTTGTTTTACGGCATATCAACCTCAGTGGGTCATTTAAAGCCGATAAAGTTTTGAAATAAATCAATTCTTAATGGATAATACAATTCTTTTATAAATACATTTTTTCTATTTAACCCATAGATGGGACCCTA
The DNA here is from genome assembly GCA_023376005.1 of Doryteuthis pealeii. Classification (NCBI taxonomy): domain Eukaryota; kingdom Metazoa; phylum Mollusca; class Cephalopoda; order Myopsida; family Loliginidae; genus Doryteuthis; species Doryteuthis pealeii. The sequence goes on along the minus strand of CM042172.1, from coordinate 63,262,620 downwards.
ACAGGTACTACCACTCCGGGTCAGAGTGGACCAGGGAGCAATGGTGATGAAGGGGTACTCCACATTCCCCAAACCTCCAAACTGGAACCTCACCATCAGATAGAGTTTAACGTCATTCCCAGGACAAACAGCCACCGCCTTCTAGCACCCATATGATAAAAAGGGGTTGGGGCTTGCCATAGAGCAAGCAAAGTGTTTGGTATAATGAAGAAAGAAAGAAAGAAAAAAAGAAAGGAAGAAAAAAAGGAAGAAATTGTGAAATAGAGGAAGAAAAAAAGGAAAATTGAATGAAGGAAAGAGAGAAAAAATCGGGAATTGAGCAAGGACAAGAGATATGAAATAATGAGGAAAAAGAAGGAGGGAATAAAATAAATTGTGAAAGAGAAAGAGAAAATAAAGACAAATAGAATAAGAAAAGAAAAGAAAAAATAAATTGAAAAATAGAGGAAGAAACGAAAGGGAAGAAAGAAAGAAAGAAAGAAAGAAAGAAAGAAAGAAAGAAATCGTTAAACAAACGAAGAAAGAAAGATGGAACAATGAAAAAGGAAAGAATGAAAGAAAGAAAGAAAGAAAGAGAAAAGAAGAAACGGTGAAATAGAGAAAGAAAACAGAAAAATAGAAATAGTTCTTACATTATTATATGGGCCGGGTTAGCTCAGTCGGTAGAGCGTTCGGCTAGAAACTGTAAGGTGTCTAGTTCGATACCGGTTCTCGCCAACATCACGCAACATCCTTGTGTAGTTTCCATCAATATTTTAACCCTACTCATTTCGTAGAGTTCCAGTTGTGTAGCGATACAGTAGTACTGATACGGCTACAGCTTAAAGAATCCCCGCTTTATCTTATCAGAGAGATTTCTACATGATCCATAATCAGTCCACGCCTTTCCTATGCGTATATTGAGATTACTTTCCGTAAATGAGATATTACTACCCAAGTGTGTGAACTAGTCAACTAATTTCAGACACTCGTTATCTATTTTGAATAAAACACCTGAAGGTTTTGTCTGAGTACACTTCGAAGGGGCGGGTTAGCTCAGTCGGTAGAGCGTTCGGCTAGAAACCACAAGGTTCCTAGTTCGATACGGCCCTGGCCAATTCAGCGTATGAGTCGCACTGGGATCTGTGCGGTAAAGTAAGGAGCTGATGGTAAGTGTGGCGCTCCACCTCAGATGCTAAAATAATCTCCTTGGTCTAGCGCTAGTGAAAAGGGGATAGACTCCCTCGCTGTCTGGCTGATACCGACATTATGTCGCCCCGACGACTTTACTTACATTTACATTATGATATTAATGTTAGGTTTGATCAATTTCAACAATTTAAGTGTAATCTGATAAATAAAAAAATACATGAACTCCTTCGGCATTTCTCTTTTGAGGCGCCTCGGGTACCGGACAATAAACACGGCCCTGCCCATTTTAGACGAGGAGGCGGTTGCTGCTGCCTGGAAAAACGTCTTCGTATAAAATAACCTAACAAGTGTTGACATGCCGTAAAATCCAACCGATCAACGCACCAGCCAACCATCATACTTAATACATATACGGAGGGGGGGGGTAAAAAATTACGAAAGAATATCTAAATACTCAGATTTTCTTTTAATTTTGTTTGTTTAATGTCTTGTTGTTAGTTTAAATAAACAAGAATATCTAAATATTTAATTGAAGGTGATTTTATCGACAATTTTTAAGCTAACGCCGCCTAGCTTTTTTTTTAGGGCAGGGAGCCGGGACGGAACTCTACGAATAGTACCTTTGAAATTAACTATGGACCCTATCTAATACAAGTTATTTGTACACCATTTTAGTTATTTACTAAGCTTAGATTAGATATGGCACAAGGCCAGAAGTATTGGGCGCCAAATGCGTATCGAACTCACTAACAATGGTGTGCAAATCTAACTTACTAACCAATACACCACGTGACGTGCCCATTGTACACAGTTATATGCCTCCAAGTTATCCTCTCAAATACTAATAATTATACGCTTTCACATAATAATTATTCATATTTAATAATGATTTTTTAGTCATTTGTTTCCTCGGAATTATATGATTTTCAGTAATTAATAATGATTAACCATCAGTGGTATTTTGGTTGGTTTTCAAGACATGCTGGACTCTGCTGGGGGAGCAAGGACGAACTCATAAGCGATATTCTTCTGTGTACATGGACATGCTAACGTGGGCCGCCCAGCAAGGACCTACATTGACCAACTCTGTGCGGATACTGGATGCTGCGTAGAAGACCTCACTGACGCAGTGAATGATAGTGAAATTTGGCGAGAGATTGTCATGGATATCCGTGGTAATTGTGCGACATGATGAATCATTAGTAAATAATTATAGCATCAAATAACTATTTTCAATAAAAAATAATTTACAGTTATATGGTTTCAAGTATTCCTATCGAATACGAATAATTTTCAAACATATCTATTTGACCTTGCGATAGGACACTAACATTTACTACCACTCCATATCAGAGAAGTGGCAATTAAGGTGTACACGACATTCCTCAGATCTCCAGAACTGGAGCCTCACCATCAGATGTAGTTAGTGTCATACTCAGAACACTTCTTTTTCGCAGTTGGTTCTTACCCCTTTTAAGGGATACAATCAATTTGTTATAAGACTCACTGACAAGTAATGAGCAAGTTGTTTCCCCCCTACACACGCGCCAGATATTAAAAGGTGATATAAGTTCGGTATAATATGGGGTTCCCCGCAGAAAGCATGTCTCCCGAGAGCTGGTTCAAAGAATTGCTCTGTTTCTTTCGGCATTCTCTTTCAGATACGCCTTTGCCACTTTTATGTGAGGCGGAACAGGTGCTACCGGGACGCCCACCCCCTGGAACTGAGTTGAGGAATTTTTTTATATCTCCTGACACAAGACAGTTGGAGTTGCCTGAGTTTGATCCCCACTGGTCCAACAATGTTTAGTATAACCGAAAGTACCCATTCTTCTGTTGAAATCCATTAACCCTGACGGCTGGGATTGTAGGAGACACCGACTGAATTTCTACCTACTCCATAGGCCCAGCAGTTTGCCATGGGGGGGAGGGTGACTCGTCGGGCCTGGGGTCAAGATTGTGATGACTTAGTGTTCTAACATTCAACATTCCACTTCGGACCGTACTTGGGCTAAACAGGCGGTCGAGAAAGGGCCCAACCGATCAATCGGCTGGTCATGCTAAGACCAAATAACTACATATTTGCGGCTTTGTCGTAATTCCTATGATACCAGCAAATGTCGTCCTAATGGGGTGGCCTTTGGCTGGTGTTCCGTGCTTGTCGTCGAGGTGGTGTTGGGATCTTCGACTTCTGGCGCAGCGCGAGTTGTATCTCTCGCCCTTTCCATCATGCGTGGTTCGTTTTGTGTTACGCCTGGTGTGTCGACGGAGTTGATTCCTTGATCCATCCTCGCGAAAACCTGATCAGCTTAATCGGCCAGTTCGTCGAGGGTGGTACGTCGGGCGAGCTGGGCGATGATCTGGGTAACAGTTGTGGGTAGACGCTCAATCCACAGGGTTCGGAGGACTGGTTCAAAAACGGCCTGTTTCCCGACGCGGTTCCTCATGTATCGTAGAAGGGCTGTGAGGGTTGTGAGAATTGTGAGGATTTTCTGTCTCCGCAGGGGACGTTGGCGAACGCTTCTCGGATCTGGTCGTCTTTCGAGAGTCCAGTGCGTTGCAGCACGACGTTCTTCAGTTCGGTATAAGGTTTCTCTTCCGGGGGAAGTTTTTCCAACGGTATTCTTCACACTTTACTTATGGCAAATATCCACTCCTTTTTAGATAACCATTATCCATACTATTTAGCTATTCTTTTTATGATTTGGTTTCGTAAAAAATAATAATTTTCATAAAAATTAATGGCCGCATATATATATATATATATATATATATATATATATATATATATATATATATATATATATATGCGTGTATGTGTGTGTGTGTGTGTGATTTTATATATGAAAATGATGACTTATAGGTGAAATTGGCCACAAGGGTTAGTTGAGACAAGTTTCACAATAATAAGACAGCGATATAACAAATATAAAGTGCTCAATACGTGAGTAGAGCAAATTTATTATCATAATGGTATACTCATGATCTTCAAGGTTAAACCCACTGAATTAATCAAGATATTGATTAATTCCAACCGATTGTACGCGTGTACTTAGGGGTCATATATATATATATATTATATATATATATATATATATATATATATATATTAGGTAAGAGTTGATAATTATATATATATATATATATATATATATATATATATATATTTATCAACTCTTTACCTACAAAATTTCCTCTACGGCTGTATCAATTTTTCTTATTATATTTTACGTGTAAGATGGGATATTTCAAAGTCTATCATCTATTCACTTCAGAAGTCATTCTATTCAAATAAAGTGTTATTATTATTGTAATGTGAATCCTTTAGCACAATTATAATGAACTAACCATCTGTGCCTTACGGTAGTATCGCAGTAGTTGGAGAGCTGCTGTGAGCGGCGTAAAGACGACAAAGTTTAAGTCCCACCCTCCTTGGACAGTAACATAGAATCTACAAATAGTTTCACAAGAGAAAATATGTAGAGAGATGTAAAAAAATGAAAAATAAAGTCGTTGGGGCGGCCTAATGTCGATATCAGCCAGACAACTAGGGAGGCTATCCCCTTTTCAATAGTGCTAGCCCAAGGAGATTGTTTTAGCGTCTGGAGTTGAGTGCCACACCTATCATCAGCTTCTCACTTTACTACACAGATCCCTGTGCTACTCATACGCTTAGTTGGCGAGGGCCGCTATCGAACGAAGAACCTTGTGATTCCTAGCCGAACACTCTACCAACAGCTAAACCGGCCGTAAAAGGGTGTCTTTGTTTTTTGTTATTCCTTAAACTAGGCCTCGAAACTATTGAAGCTGCTCGAAGGATACAGAAAGTGAGGCGAAAGAAAACAATATCTGACCATATTGCTCAAATGCGTCTTAAAAGTAATTAAATGGCCATTAGCCTCGTCATTAGAGTTCTTCTCGTGATGAATTAGTTTCGTTAAAAAATTACTTTTTTATTAAAAATGTTAGGGGTGGACTTATTATTTATGGCCTTTAATATATATATATATATATATAATATATATATATATATATATATATATGGGTATGAACACAGGCTGTCACGCTGTTAAGCCTTTCTTATATACGATTGCTGTCAGAAACACGTGCATGCAGACCTTATTAAGTCCTGCTGTTAAAAAGAGCCATAGGATTGACGAATAGACAGATAGATAGATAGATAGATATTAACAAAGTGAATTCGATAGATAGATAGATAGATAGATAGATATGAATAAATCTGCTAGATACATAGATCGATAGATAAATAGATAGATAGATAGATAGATAGATATGAACAAAGTTCACAGATAGATAGATAGATAGATAGATAGATAGATAGATATGAACAAATTGAACCCGATAGATTGATAGATATGAAAAAATCTGCTACATACATAGATCGATAGATAGATAGATACATACATACATACATACAAGTAGAGAGACGTAGATATAGAGAAAAAAAGAGATACTAAGAAGGAGAGAAAGGCTGAACAAAGTTCACCAGATAGATAGATTGATAGATAGATAGATATGAACAAATTGAACCCGATAGATTGATAGATATGAAAAAAATCTGCTACATACATAGATCGATAGATAGATACATACATATATTCGATAGATAGATAGATAGATAGATAGATAGATATGAATAAATCCGCTAGATACATAGATCGATAGATAGATAGATAGATAGATATGAACAAAGTTCACCAGGTAGATAGATAGATAGATAGATAGATAGATAGATAGATAGATATGAACAAATTGAACCCGAGAGATTGATAGATATGAAAAAAACCTGCTACATACATAGATAGATAGATAGATAGATAGATGCATACATACAAGTAGAGAGACGTAGATATAGAGAAAAAAGAGATACTAAGAAGGAGAGAAAGGCTGAACAAAGTTCACCAGATAGATAGATAGATATGAACAAAATGAACCCGATAAAATGATAGATATGAAAAAATCTGCTACATACATAGATCGATAGATAGATACATACATATATACAAAGTAGAGAGACGTAGATATAGAGAAAAAAAAAGAGATACTAAGAAGGAGAGAAAGGCTGAAATACAGACGGAGAGCCACACTGAACGAATGGATCGTCTAAAATATATATATATATATATATTATATATATAATATATATATATATATATAATAAAGATAATGTAATGTGTCAGACGAACCTACTATTAGTTACGCATAAAGCTCTTCAGGGCTAAAATCTGATAGTCAGATTTTAGCCCTGAAGAGCTTTATGCGAAACTAATAGTAGGTTCGTCTGACTCATTAGATTATCTTTATTATTGGCTCTACTTAGGTATCGAGCACTTTTTACTTATTAGCTTTCTCCTAGCGGTTATATGAATATATATATTATAATATCTTATATACATATATATATACATATACATTGTTTTTTCTTTTGGCCAAATACTGTACCAATAGATTATTTTTTGTTGGTACGAATATCTTGGTCCTTTCTTTTTTTCAAAATTTTTTTTCTTCCCATGTGATGTTTGGTAGTATATTTTTACAATCAAACTTTCTGCTGGTTTTTTTCTCTCCACAAGGATCTACCAATATATATATATATAATATATATATATATATATATATATATATATATAGTATATGTTTATATGTATATATATGAATCGTTTCAGACAGATGCTAATATTAAGCGCGAGTGAAAAAAAAGCTAGTGAGGGGAAAACAGATGCGTGTTACAGAGCCGGGGAATTGGACGTTGGGTTAAAACGATGTGGGGGCTTGTCGGGTGGTGCAGGGGCGTCAGGGTGTTAAAGACGAAAAGAGTTGTGCGGATTGCGGTCACATAGATCTGGCGATTGATATGCAGTTAGTATGTGGGCTGTTAACATAAGTATGACTTGGACTGACTGCTGGGCTACGCAACCAGCCCATTCCTTCCCACCAAGCCAGAAAGAAAGCCTTGCCAACCCTTCGCTCAACCCCACCTCCACAAGTTGTTTCTTTCTTTTCTTTTTTTTTTTTTTTTACCTTTTTTCTCCTTATGTCACCCCCTGTCTCTCTCACACTCACTCTCTCTCACTCTCACTCTCTCTCTCTCTCTCTCTCTCTCTCTCTCTCTCCTCTCTCTCTCTCTCTCTCTCACACACACACACACACGCGTTTCGTTTTTCTGTTCCAACTTCGTTCGTTCATTTTTCATATTTTTAGTGTTTCAGTTATTTTTTTATCGTAGAAAGACAGAAACTTCAGTATCTTATCTAACTTTCTTTCATTCTTTTCTTTTCTTTTCTTTCTCCTTATGTCACCCCACTCTCTCTCTCACTCACTCACTCACTCTCTATTTCTCTCTCTTCTTTCTCTATCTATCTCTCTCTCTCTTACACACACACACACACACACACATACACACACGTTTCGTTTTTTCTGTTCCAACTTCGTTCGTTCATTTTTCATATTTTTAGCGTTTCAGTTATATTTTTTTTATCGTAGAAAGACAAAAACTATGAGAAAGAAGATCTTCTGTATCTTATCTAACTTTCTTTCTTTCTTTTCTTTTTTTTTTTTATTTTTCCATCTTCCTTTCTTTTCTTAAATTTTTTGTTTATTCATTTTTTTGTTTATTTATTTTCAGTTAATTTGTTGCTTTGTTTTGTTTTTTTCTTTCTTTCTCTCTTTTCTTTTCTTTTTTTCTTTTTTTATTTCGCGTGTATTTAATTTTAGTTTTCCCCTCTTTGTTCCTCTATCCCAATTGTGTCATTCTTATGTCTTTCTTTCTTTTCTCTTATTTCGAATATATTTCAGTATATAATTCTTACTCTCTTTCATTTTCCTTTTCTTCTTTCTTTCTTTCTTTTCTGTTTCTTTTCTTTCTTTCTCTATCTTTTCTTTCTTCTTTCTTTCCTTCTTTCTTCTATGTTTATTAGTAATTCTTTCTATTTAAAAGTATTTGTATACTCTTGCTTTCTTTCCTTTCTTCTTCTTCTCTTTCTTTCTTCTTGTCCTTTCTGTGTTATAGTAATCTTTCTATTTAAAAGTATTTGTAAAACTCTTTCTTTCTTTTTTCTTTATTTGTTTTATCTTTCTTTCTTTATTTATTTATTTTTATTAGTTTACTCATTCTTTCCTTTCTTTCTTCTCGGGTTCCTTTTTATTTATTTGTTTATCTTTTTCCTTTTTCCTTTCTTTCTTTCTTATCTTTCTTTTCTTTCCTCTTCTTTTCTTTCTGTATTTCTTTATTATCTTTCTTTCTTTTCTTTCTGTTCCTTTTTCCTTTATTTGTTTATCTTTTCTTTCTTTTCTTTCTTTCTTTTCTTATTTCTTTATTTATTCTTTCTTTTCTTTCTTTCTTTCTTTCTTTCTTTCTTTCTGTTCCTTTTTTTTATTTGTTTATCTTTGTCTTTCTTTTTATTTCTTTCTTTATTTTCTTTATTTATTAGTTTTTATCTTCTTTCTTTTTTCTTTCTTTCTTTCTTTCTTTCTTGCGGTCCTTTTTTTTCTTTATTTGTTTATCTTTTCCTTTTTTTTCCTCTTCCCTTCTTTCTTTCTTTCTTTCTTTTCTTTCTTTGTCTTCTTCTTTATCTTTTTTGTTTTCTTTTTAGTCTTTCTTTCTTTTCTTTCTTTCTTTCTTTCTGTTCCTTTTCTTTATTTGTTTATCTTTTCTTTTTTTTCTTTTTTTTTTCCTTCTTTCTTTTTCTTTCTTTTTTTTTTCTTTCTTATCTTTCTTCTTTCTTTCTTTTCTTTACTTTCTTCTCTTTTTTTCTTTCTTTCTTTCTTTCTTTCTTTCTCTGTTTCCTTTTTCTTTTTCTTTATTTGTTTATCTTTCCTTTTTTTCCTCTTTCCTTTCTTTCTTTCTTTCTTTCTTTCTTTTTATTTATTGATTTCTTTATCCTTTTTGTCTTCCTTTCTTTCTTTTCTTTCTGTCTTTCTTTTTCCTCTTTCTGGTCTTTTTCTTTATTTGTTATCTTTTCTTTTTTTTATCTTTTTTCTTTTTTTTTCTTTCTTTTCTTTCTTTTTTATTTTTCTTAATTTCCCTCTGATATTTTTTCAGTTTCTCCAATTCTTCCTTTCTTTCATTCATAAATTTATTTGTTTTAAACTTTCCATATTTTTCTGTCTTTCTTTCTTTCTCTTTCTTCTCTTTTCTTCTCTTTTCTTCTCTTTTCTTCTCTTTCTCTTCTTTTCTTTCTTCTCTTTTCTCTAGATTCGCTTTTTATTATTTTCATTTTTCTTCACTTCGTTTAATCCTAATGTTTATTTTTTCTTTTTGTTCTCCCTTTTGCTTTTAACTTTACGAAGCTTGCTTAGTCTGGAACATAAGCCTAAGGGTGCTTAAAAGGACTGTTATTACTATATGGTCACCCATCTATGTAATGAACAGATTCTTCGTTGCTTCCCTTCGGTAATCCAGTCATTAGTTGTTTTCTTTTCTTTTTTGTCAAATTTCGTAATCGTATATATATATATATATATAATATATATTATATATATATATATATATACATATATATATATAATACATATATATATATAATAATATATTATATATATATATATAATATATAAATGAATAGAGAATGAAACTGAGCCAAAGTATTGGCACTAAATCAGGATTGTTGGCATTATATTATATATATATATATATATAATATATATATATATATATATATATATATATATATATATGTGTGTGTGTGTGTGTGTGTGTGTTGTGTGTGTATGTGTAAGGGAGTGTCTGTGTGTCTGTGTTTCGGTACATGTACAATATATATAAAAACTTAAATCTTTGTGTAGCCTAAAGTCGGTATCAGCCAGACAGCGAGGGAGTCTATCCTCTTTTCACTAGCATTATTCAAAGGAGATATTTTTGGCGTCTGAGGTGGAGCCCTATATCTACCAACAGCTCCTCACTTTGCCACATAGATCCTTGTGCTACTCATACGTTGAGTTGGCGAGGGCCTGTATCGAACCCGGAACCCTATGGTTACTACGACATGTATTATCTATATATAATATATATATTATATATATATATATATTTATGTGTGTGTGTGTGTGCGCGTGTGTGTGTGTGTGTGTGTGTGTAGATGTGTGTGTGTGTGTTGTGTGTATAGTTTCTGCGACAGATAACACGGATTTTTTCAACCTGGACTTATTTATATATATATATATATATATATATGTTATATTATATATACCAATAAATATATATATGTGTGTGTGTGTGTGAGTGTGTTGTGTCTGTGAGAGGAAGAGAAGACAAAGACAGACAGACAGACAGAGTGATAGCGAGAGAGAGAGAGAAAGAGAGAAAGATAGATAGATTGATAGATAGATAGATAGATAGACAGACAGACAGAAAGAGAGCGTGTGTTTTCATTTTCTATTTAGTAATCCTGGTTTTTTCACTCTATTGATGTTCTTTGTATAAAATCAACTCCCCAATTTTTTCCCTTCGTATTTTCTCCTGTTTTTTATTTCTTCTTTTTTATTTCTTTATCCACTACTTGTAATCTATGTTTACGGATTTATTCCATTGTTTTTCACTATCTTTTTTCTTTTCTGCAATAATTTTGTTTGTTTTTGTAACATTCGCTCTCGGTTTTCTATTTGGTATTTCCCCAATACAACAATATTATTTTTAACACTTGTTTCTCTCACTTGATTCGTATATTTTCAAGTGCACGCACACGCGCGCACTTACGCACACACACATACACATATATGTGTGAGTAATATTATAGTATTGGTATATAATAATATATATATTCATATATATGTATATTTATTGCACAATTTTCAATATATTGTATATATTTGTACATATGCTATATATGTATATTAAATAGCAATCCTATCTGTCTAATCTTTCTCATAATATATATAATATTATATAATATATATATTATATATATATAATATTATATTAATATATATATATTCGATTATTTTTGTTTTTTCTTTTGGCCAAATATTGTAACCAATAGAATTTATTTTGTTTGGTACGATTATGCTTATCAATTTTTTTTCTCTCTTCCCCGGGTGATGTTTGGTAGTATATTTTTTACAAATCAACCACTATTTGCTGTTTTCTTGTCTCACCGCGAAGATTTTACACCAACAAGTTTTGGATATATTCAAATTATATATATTTATTATTATATATAATGTGTGTGGGTGTGTGTGTGTGTGTGTGTATGTGTGTATAAAATCAGTATGCTTATTTCATAAAATATATAACTATATCATATTTGGACACAACACACACACAGTCAGTATATATAATTATATATATATATATATATTAATATATATAATTATATCGATTATTTGTTTTTTCTTTTTGGCCAATAATTGTACCAAAAGATTTATTTTGTTTGGTACGATTATCTTTATATTTTTCTCCTCCCCTCTCGCCTCNCCAGATTCTCTTCTGTCTTTTCTTTATTGTACTTCCTTTTTTATCTTTTTCTTCTTTTTGTTTTCTTCTTTCTTTCATTTTATTTCTAATTCCCTCTGATATTTTTTCAGTTTCCTCCATTCTTCTTCTTTCATTCATAAATTTATTTGTTTTAAACTTTTTCCATATTTTTCTGTCTTTTTTTTTCTTCTTCTCTCTTTTCTTCTCTTTTCTTCTCTTTTCTCTTTTTCTTTTCTTTTCCCTTTCTCTAGATTCGCTTTTTAATATTTTCATTCTCACTTCGTTAATCCTAATTTTATTTTCCTTTGTTCTCGCCTTTTGTTTAATTTACGACAGCTTTGCTTATCTGGAATGAAGCCCAAGGTCGCTAAATAGACTGTTATTACTATATGGTCACCATATGTAAATGAACAATTCTTCGTTGGCGTTCCCTCGGTAATCCAGCATTAGTTTGTTTTCTTTCTTTTTGTCAAATTCGTAATCGTATATAATATATATATATATATAATATATATATATATAATATATATAATTATATATATATATTTTAATATATATATATAATATATATAATGAATTAGAGAATTGAAATGAGCAAAGTAGCCTTAAATCAGATTGTTGATTATATATAATAATATAATATATATATATATATATATATAAATATACAAATATATAATATCAAGTTTGTTGGGGGTGTGTGTGTGTGTATGTGTAAGGGAGTGTCTGTTTCTGTGTCGGTACAATTACAAATATTAAAAACTTAAATCTTTGTGTAGCTAAAGTCGGTATCAGCCAGACAGCGAGGGAGCTATCCTCTTTTCAGTGCATTATTCAAAGGAGATTTTGGCGTCTGAGGTGGAGCCTATATTACAAAGTCCTCACTGATTTTGCACATAGATCTTGTGCTATCTCATACGTTGAGTGGCGAGGGCCTGTATCGAACCGAACCCATGGTTCTACGACATGTATAATATAATATAATATATAATATATATATATATAATATAGTGTGTGTGTGTGCGCGTTGTGTGGTGTGTGTTGTGTGTGTAGTGTGTGTGTGTGTGTGTGTGAAGAGTTTCTGCGGACAGATACACGATTTTCAACTGGACTTTATATAATATATATATAATATATTATGTATATATTATTATATATACACACATATTATATTATTGTGTGTGTGTGTTTGATGTGTGTTATTGTCTGTGAGAGAGAGAGTACAGACAGACAGTACATGACAGAGCTGATAGCGAGAGAGAGAGAGAAAGAAGAGAAAGATAGATAATTTGATAGAAGACTAATATGATAGACAGTACAGTACTAGAAGCCGTGTGTTCCTTTCGCTATTTAGGTATTTCCTGGTTTCACTCTATGATGTCTTTTGTATATAATCAACTCCCAATTTTTTTCCCTTCGTATTTCTCGCTGTTTTATTCTTCTTCTTTTTTATTTCTTTATCCACTACTTGTAATCCTTGTTACGGATTTATTCCAATTTGTTTACTATCTTTTTCTTTTTCTGCAAAATTTTGTTGTTTTTTTTGTAATTCGCATCTCTTTTTCTATTTGGTATTCCCCAATTACAAACAAATTATTTTACCACTTGTTTCTTCACTTTGATTCGTAAGTATTTTCAAGTGCATCGCACAGCTGGCGGCGGGGGCACTTACGGCACACACCAACACATATATGTTAGTATATTATGTATATGTTATATATATAATATAATATATCATATATATGTATATTTATTTGCATGATATATTATATGTACACTATGCTGATATATATTATAAAAAGGCACCAAATAATAAAATCTTCCCTTGGGTCCCCTTATTCCAATCCATATATAATATATATATAATATATATATAAATAATATATATATATATATATATCGATTATTTTTTGTTTTTTTCTTTGGCCAAATATTGTTACCAATTGATTTATTTTGTTTTGGTACGAATTATCTTATCGAATTTTTTTTCTCTCTCCCCGGGTGATTTTGGTAGTATATTTTTTAACAACAAAATCATTTTGCTGTTTGTCTTGTCTCACCTGCGAAGATTACCAAACAAGTTGATATAATCAAATATATATATAATATATATAGATATAATGTGTGTGTGTGTGTGTGTGTGTGTGTAGGTGTATAAAATCCAGTATGCATTTCATAAATATAGTAACTATCATATTTGGACACAACACACACACAGACCACGTATATATATATTATATATATTTATATATTAATATATATATATATAAATCGATTATTTTGTTTTTTCTTTGGCCAAGATTGTACCAATAGATTTTCATTTTGTTTGGTACGATTACTCTTATCAATTTTTTCTTCTCCCCGTGATGTTTGGTATATATTTTTTACAATCAAAACTATTTGCTTTCTTTTTTCTTCTCAACCGCGAGGATTCCAACAAGTTTGGTATATCAAATTATAGTATATATTAATGTGTGTGTGTGTGTGTGTGTGTGTGTGTGTATAAAATCAGAGTATGATTAGTTATAAATATATTAAATCATATCATATTTGGACACACAACACATACACACACACGTATATATATATTATATATATATAGTATATAAATATTTGAACAACACACACAACACACACAAACATATATAGAGAGGAGGGGGTAGGAAAGATAAGAAGGGGGAGAGAGGAACAGACAGACAGGGAAACAAGATCATACAAATAAAATAACTAATACTTATTAATATACTAAAATACTATTAATAGAATATAATTTAGATCTATAATGAAAAAATGTCACAACAAATCTCAAATTCTGTAAGACATACGGGTAATGGGCCTGACGATATGTTGACCCACGAAATTGTTGTAAATTGAGCTTTATGCTAACATAATGGCATCAGATGTGTATATTCAGAATACATAATCTTCTATCTATCCTATCTGTCTCTTCTCTCTCTCTCTCTCTCTCTCGATATATATATTATATATATATATATAATATATATATAATATTATGAAACGAATAACACAAACCGATGTGTTTTGATTATGCTTTTTTTAGCCGACAAATTTTGGAGAAATATTCTAATTGAAAATTAATTAAATTAACAATTGATTAATTAGGCGGCATATCCTATCATATGTAAGGCTAAAAAAATCGAGAAAAATCAATCTGTAGTAATTTCGGCCTATTAGGCCTCATCAGCGGAGCAATAGGTAGTCTTCCTATCTCTAAAAATAAATATATATATATATTTATCTATATGTGTAATATTTCTAAATTAATATCTATATAATGTAATCAATAAATGTATAAATGTATGTAATTTATATCAACTGACTATCGTTATTGATAGAAATCGATTGCTTTTTCAAACAAAAATAATTATGTGGCTAAATGTATAATGTAATTATTATATTAAAATAGTAACGTATATAATATAAATAATCTATATTATATATAATAATATTATATATATATATATATATATATATAATATATATATATATATATATATATCTTTTACGTAAGGAAAATAACCGTTTTCCATATGAGATTTATTTCGACCAAAAATTGGGGCCTTTAAAACATCTGTTGATTAACAAAGCTCAATCAAGTCTCCACAGTCTATTATATAACATTGAGCTTCTTGTAGTGTTTTAAAGTTCACTGTTTGTACATACCTGGATCATACAATATAAACAGGTGGTTCTTAGAAATCACATATAGAATCACTCCGTACTACCAAGTTTTGGATAATCAACTATCTATCTATCATCTATCTATCTATCTATCATATTAATATATATATATTGTGTGTATATATACACACACACACCACACACACACACATCACACATATATATATATATATATCATTTATTTATACTTACAATCGGATGTATATTCTTAATTATACATAAATTTTCCTTCATATATGCTCATAAATATTTATTATACTTTAGATATATATACTTATTTATTTACAACAACACACACACATCCACAACACACACACATATAAATATATATATATAATATATAGATATATATATATATATATATAATAATTAAATTTATATATATAGTATAAAATTGCCGCTTTACACTTTTCCGTTGCAGTGGCATCAGTAATTTAATCCAAATGCGTGTGAAGTATAATTATTATAAACGATATGAGCAGTAATAATGACGCGATGGTGACACTTTGTAAGGATATTGTTGCTTCTTATAATTATTAGTAATTAATATATATAATATAATTATATATATAGTATATAATATAGAATAGATATATATATAGTATATACTTATTACTTTAAATCCCAGTGAAGCTTTTAATATATCGATTGTTATCAAGAGTTGATTATTAATTGTTAATTAATTTTTTTTGTGTGGGTATCAGTTAAAATTATCGGACCTCTTTAACATATAACACTTTTATTCTAATTCCGTTTTTGGATTTATCATTGCTGATCTTTTTTCTCTTGACGTTTTTTGTCTGTTTTCATTGTTACTCTCTCTCTCCTTCCCTCTCTCTTCTTCCCCTCTTCCTCTCTCTCCCTCTCTTCTCCCTTTCTCTGCTGTGCTTCTGCTGTCTGTCGGTCTGTCTTTCTCACTCTCTCAACTCCTCTGCCTCTAACAATTAGTCCTCTCATCCTTTCTCTCATGTCTGTTGACTCTTCTCCCCCCTCTGTCTGTCGTTCTCTGTCTCTGTCCTCTGCAGGTTCTCTCACTCCTCTCTCTCCCCTCTATACACACAACAACACTTCTCTCTTTTCTCTCGTATCTCTGTATTCTCTCTCTCTGTCTGTCAATGTCTGTCTTTTGTCTTCTGTCTCTTCCCTCTCTCTCTTCACAGCACAAAGCTCTCTCTCTCTTTCTCTCTCTGTACTTCCTCTCTCCTCTGTTGGCTGTTCTGTCTCTGTCTCTGTCCTGTCTCTCTCTCTCTCTCTCTCTTCCCCTAGCTATGCCGCCCATTTATTCATTCTGTATCTTAATTTTGACCACATCCATCTTTCCTTCCACCGCAAAGATCAAATATTTATGCACTTAAAGAAAAAAGATGCGAGAAATGAGAGAGAGAGAGAGTAGACAGAGACAGAGACAATGATGAGCGGGAAGATGAAATAAGATACAGAGATGGCGCTAATTATAAATGTGTAATCCTGTCTATTCTATCATCCGTGTGTACTTACGCAACTGTCTCTTTTTCTCTATTTAAGTTTATGTCATTATCTATCTATTATCTATGAATATTGTCAATCTTTTGAAAAAAGACAAGTTGATAATCGGATACAGGTTTATTTTACCTACGTTGTGCAAGTGTTGTCGGTCAGTTTCGATAGACCTCCCAGGTCTTTCGTTGGTCCGTTGATGAGGTTATCGAAACAGACCGAAACACTGCAGGTAGCGGAATAAACATTATTGTTATAAACTTTTTGTTTTTTCCCAATTTTTTTCG
Organism: Doryteuthis pealeii; assembly: GCA_023376005.1. Taxonomy (NCBI): domain Eukaryota; kingdom Metazoa; phylum Mollusca; class Cephalopoda; order Myopsida; family Loliginidae; genus Doryteuthis; species Doryteuthis pealeii. The sequence goes on along the minus strand of CM042172.1, from coordinate 63,245,592 downwards.
CAATATTAATACTCAATCTCGATTAATTCATTCTTTCTTCTATCTATCTATCATGGTATGCTAGTTTATTCAATCACCAGGGTACTTTTCTTGACATCCTCTTGTGTTTATTAACTCTTATAGTTTACTAAAGATGCTACTATAACAGATTGAAAGACTGCGCGTTGGCTGAACTAAATATCACTCAATTTATTTGAACACTGTGGTTTTTTTTCAAATCTGTCACTATTTCCCCACCCATAATTATATATATACTATATATATATATAATATATATAGTTAAAGAAACGAATATGAATCCGATGGTATAAGTATAATAAAAGGATAATGAAAACACACAATGGTGTTTAAATGAAAATCATGAGTATAAAAATTTTCATTTAACAGCATTGTGTGTTTTCATATCCTTATATATATATATAACTATATATATATATATATATATATAAATCTTGTTGAAGTCGTACCTAATTTTGAAAACTTAAGTTAATAATAATTAATTATTAGTGGGCATTATTTATTAATTTTTCAAAATTAAGGCCACAACTTCAAATTAAGCACATATTCAAAAATTGTCGGCTAAAAAAAGCCATATCCAAACACATCATTTGTTTATCCACTCTCATATATATATATATATATATATATAATAATATATATATATATTATTCTAATGAGAAATAAACAAATAAAAGTTTTTGGGCTTTTATTTATTTAATTAGCTGAACGGTATTACGTAACCATCGGTTCTTGCTGAATAGCATTCACGGGTAAATACGAAAAGTTCCTTCTAAAAGAAAACTTATTTGTTTTTGATTTCCTCTTGGAACTATCACAACGCTCTATCACAGATGATTGAGCACTTCTCTAATAACACTGACGTTGGATTCTATTACTTTTCTAGTATACTAGTGCTGAACCATACCAATTAATATATATATATATATATATATATATATTATAATATATTGTGTTGTGTGTGCGCGCGCGTGCGTGTGTGTGTGAGTGAGGTGGGTGTGGTGTTGGAGTGTGTGGTGTGTGGGTGTGTTGTGTAAGCGGAGAGCGGCTTTGTCCAGACTGAAGCCGGAGTCTCTTTTATTAACTCCCGCTTAACCAATTCCTAGGTATTCAGCGTCTCCTTTAGACTAAGCCAAGCGACATGTCCTAGGACTTACTGCACCCAGATAGAATTTCCTTCTGCCTACAGACTTTTTTTTTCTTCTTTTTTCTTCCGCTGGCCCAATATCTGACCTCTTGCCGTTCTCTCCAGCTGCCTTCTTCTCCTCCCCGTGGATGTTGTTCTCAGCATCAAAAACGTCGTTCGTCATGCATCAGTCTAATCATCAGCAGCATATCTTCCCCTCATCAGCATCAGCTCTACCATTTATCATCAAACATAGCATCTCCGTTATTATCAGAATGCAAATCTTTTTTTCTTTTTCATTTTCCTTATTTTCTTTTTTTTTTTTTACATCTTTATTGTCATGTATCCGTTGTAAAATCAAGGATAGACCTCCCTGGACACTTTGAGGTGAAAAGTAGAAGAAGAAGAAGAGAAGAAGAAGAAGAAGAAGAAGGAAGAAGACAGAAAAGAAGAAAATGACAGAAGAGGAAGAAGAAGGAAGAGAAAGAAGAGAAGAAGAGAAGAAGAGAAAGAAGAAGAAGTGACCTAGAAGAAGAAGAAGAAGAAGAAGAAGAAGAAGACAGAAGAAGAAGAAGATAGAAGAATTACTAGAAGAAGAGGAAAGAAAGAAGAAGAAGAAGAAGAAAGAAGAAGAAAAGAAGAAGAAGACAAACAGAAGAAAGCAAGAGGTACAGAAGAGTAAGATAAGAAGAAGAAGAAGAAGAAAAGAAGAAAAGAAGAAGAAGACAGAAGAAGAAGAAGAAGAAGAAATAGAAAGAAAGAGAGAATACTAGAAGAAAAGAAACGAAGAAGAAGAAGAAGAGATGACTAGAAGAAGAAGAAGAAGAAGAAGGAAGAAGAAGAAGAAAGAAGAATGAATACTAAGAAGAAGAGAGAAGAGAGAGAAGATAGAAGAAGAAGACAACAGAAGAAAGAAGAGGTTACAGATAGATAGAAGAAAGAAGGAAGAAGAAGAAGAAGAAGAAGAGAAGAATAAAGAAAGAAAGAAAGAAGAAAGAATGACTAGAAGAAGAAGAAGAAGACCAGAGTAAGCAGAAGAAGAAGAAGCACAGAGCAAGACTGACAACAGCAACGCAAAGAAGACGCTACAGAAGAGTAAGAAGAAGAAGATAGTAAGAAGAAGAAGAATGACAAGAAGAGAAATCAAACGACAGAAGAAAAGAATGACAAGCAAAGAAGCAAATAAAGACAGAAGAAGAATGAAAGAAAAGAAAAATAAAGAAGAAGCAAGAATGAACAAGACAGAAGAAGAAACAGCCAAAGAAGAAGAAGAATGAAGTAAGAGAAGAAAGCAAGAAGAAGAAGAAGAAGAAGAAAAATAAAAGTAAGATGAAGATGACAGCAGATAGACGAAGAACAAGAACTATAACAGAAAAAAAAGAACCCGAATCCAAAGAAGAAAAAAGAAGAAGAAGATAACAGACAGAGACAGCGAGAGACGAGAGGGAGAAAGGCATACTGACTACATCAGACATGAAACATGCTAGAGTACATCGGTTATTCTTAAGAAAATGAATTCGGCGACCAAAGTTCAAATCCTGAATAAGACATGCTCTTTCGGCTTTCACTTTTCGACGCCTACATGATCTTGGCAAAGGCATGACATCGTATATCTTTCTTTCGCCACAGCTCATGGCAAATCGTCAGTTTCTTGTATTCTTAGAACAACCAGTAGAGAAGGAAAACTATCGTAGTTTCTAACATTCCCAGTGCTCGGACCTGAATCTCTCAACCAGACTCCATTCTCTTTGCATTCCTTCCTCTCGAAACTCGCGGCATCAAGTCTTTAGAATCGTCATTGTGAAAGTAGTTATGTCGTCCATTCGCCAAAGTCACATTGATCTTAGGGCAGTAGTATCAGAACTTCCAGGCGTCGAGGTTTCGGACGAGGTCGACGACTCCTGAGGGCACAATTATTAGGAGCTACTTACATCTTTTAAAAAACATCGAGGACAAACAAAAACAACCATAGCGCTAATTATTTATCTCTTGGATATATAAGTTTATGATTGAGTGCATTGGTTCGATTGATTATATTGATTTTGCAACATATCAAACTGTCTTAGGGTTATTTTATTGCCAAGGGGTCCGGGCAAATCCATCATTTGAACTTCGTATTTTGCGCTTATGCAGTTTCACTTAACGATTTTTCTGGTTTTTGTATGTTCACATGGTTATCTAATTCTCAAGTATATTTCTATACAATTGCACACCGCCCTGTCGGCTGGGCGCGTTAGAAGCAGCCGACTGCATTCTGCAGAGGGTAAGCTCCCCTAGCGCACCACTCTGTTGGCTGTGGGCTGGCGGCACCCGTGATGCTTAAAGATAGAGCCCAGGTCGGTATGAGCAGTCATGAGTGGCAATTTCCACTTTGGCCCTAATCTTGGGCTAGACCGGGCGTTCGAGGAGGCCCCCTCCGACTCATCGGCTGGTCACGTCAAGCTCCTAGCACCATATATGATTTTTCCCCAACCCGATTGCCCTTATGGCAAGCCCCAACCCCTTTTTATCATATGGGTCTAGAAGGCGGTGGCTGCGGGTCTAAATGTCCTGGAATGACAGTTAAACTCTGATTGATTGAGGTTCAGTTTTGGAGGTTTGGGGATGTGGAGCACACCAATTCATCGCCATTGCTCCTGTCCACTCTGACCGGAGTGGTAGTACCTGTTAGGGTCCATGCTATGGTAAATAGAAAAGAATGTATTTATAAAGAAAAATTGTCATTTATCCATTAAGAATTGGATTTATTTCAAAACTTTATCGGCATTAATGACCCCTGAGGTTGATCTCTGTACAACAAACCAAAACCTCAACTCTTATCGTGAAATCGGTAAAGTATCTGTTTTTTTATTTATGGAATAGGACCCTGATTAAATATTGTATTCCGAGAAACTAATATCCACACGTGGAATATTTGTCTTCTAGCACTAAAGATATCCCAATAAGTTGCATGCCATAGATTCAGCCAACCTTAAGCAGGAAACAACTACATCATAGGAATGTGATTTCCTTACATCTCTTAGTCATTACAGTAACCCATGCATGTGCATTGACATGCCATAACATATTGCTACATCCATTCAATTTTTTAAAATAATTATTTCGTATCTTAATTTATTAGTTATTATATTCTATCAGTATGTCAAGTAAGCTATTTATGTATATAACGAAATAATTTGTTTGCTTGCACCAGTTACTATGGTTCCAAGTAATGTAATAATAATCTTATTATATACCATATAGTCTTCAAGTAACCATTCTTAACACACATAATTTTAATACTTAACTATAATCAAGTATTCGTATTCTTATACTCAAAAATAGTTCACCTAATATGTAAAGTATTACTATATAGATACAATTTAATCTACACACTGATGTATTAGTTTCAAGCTATTCTTATCCATGGCTAAAAATTATCATGGTTTCAAGTCCACATCACTCATGTCTGCAGCTGCAGGCCACGGCTAATCCATGACAATCTCTCTCGCCCAGCCTCCCTATCATATCATTGCAACCCTGGGAGGTTCTTCCTCGCCTGCAGCAGCATCTTTACATAGTCTAGGTCCAAATGTAGTCCTTGCTGGCGTCCCACCAGCTAGCGGTCCAGTGTGTTGGCTTCACAGGAGAACTTCGCTTATCGAGGTTCCGTTCTTGCTTCTCCAGCAGTTCCTGCAATGTCATAGTCCGTCTTCACTCGGCATGCTCGCTGAGATAGGGGCGTGACGCCATACAGCTGTTCCCTAGTGGATGCTGTTCCAGCGAACTTGTTCAATACCTGCGCCACGCAAACATTCTTGTGCGGTCTCCCATCTAGCTTACTCTCCAAGCGCTCGTCCAGGGTCCCAAGGTGGTGCAAGCCATACAGCAGTACTTGGACAATATGGGGGAACTACATAGCTGGAAGAAATGTACTCTCAGCTTGTCCAGTTTGAGAATCAGATTTCCTATGCCTAGACTTGTATTGTGGCCAGCTATGCCATTTCTCCTATTCGCTGCATTAATACGTCACTCTCGTGGATGATGATATTAACTACTAGGTAATGTGAACTGTTCTCCAGTGCAGTGTTCAATTCCCTGACTACACCAGGCGAAAATAAATAGCAATACTGACATACTACTTTACACTTGACCCAGTCATGGTTAACTAAGTAAAGTTTAGCATTCTTAACAAACTAAAGGGACAGTTAGCTTGTAGCCCCTAAACAAATTTAGCATTCCTGGACAAGTAAGCAAAGCTGCATTATTGTGGCCAAGTAAGCAAATGTTTATCATTGGTGGTCTAGCTACAGCATGTTTCTAACATATCGGACCTACTAGAACATTGTAGCCACCTAAGCAAATTTAGCATTCTGGAAGGTAGTAAAAGCTGATTACTTTGTGGCAAGTAGCAAAGCTGCATAATTGAGTGCCAAGTAAAGCAATGTTCATTGTGCGTCTTAGAAAGCAAAGTCTTACTACATTGTGACATCTAAGCAAAGTTTAGCATTATGACAAGTAAAGCAGAGTTTCTAGTATTGTGGCCGAACGTAGGCAACAGTCTTGATAAATGACAAAACCCATAAACGGGGCCCAATTTTTGCGTCTCTCTCTCCTCTCTCTCTCCTCTCTCTCTCTCTCTCGTCTCTTCTTCCTCTCTCTCTCTCTCTCTCTCTCTCTTCTCTGTGTGTGTCGTAGCATTTTAGAATATGCTTATAAAAAGGATTGCATTTATATGATTGCCTTTCCAGCTAATATCATATATATATATATATATATATATATATATATATATATATATATATATATACTATAGTGTGAGATGGTCACAGTTTCAGCTTTTGCTGGAATGGTGTACCAAAGGCAGTATTAATTGATAGAGTGCTCAATATAAAATAGAGCTGTTACATAATATAATAAGATAAATATATAGGTTTTACATATCTATTTATTGGGCTGACAAAGGAACATTACAACCATATTGGTTTCATGCGATGCATTCATCAGGTGAAGATGTTTCAAATTCATATTTATCTTATTATATTATATTATATATATTATATATATATATATATATATATATATATATCCCACTCTTCTTTCTTTCTCTCTCTTTCTTTCTTTTTCTCACTTTGCCTCTCTCTTAATATCTATTACTCTCTCTCTCTCTCTCTCTT
>CM042172.1:63231792-63234292 GCA_023376005.1 Doryteuthis pealeii | reverse complement strand
TTTGCTTAAGTAGGAGTTGATAATTATAATTCATCTGATTTATTTCGCCTTTCAGTGCAATAGCGTGTAATGAAAGGTATTTGATAATAAAACATTTTCATGGTAGAATTTACACTGGAAAAAATAATAACACTAGAAATTATAAATGCTGGTATCTTTAGCTTTAAAGAAAATTAATATTTATAAATACTAGCAAATATATGCACCCTCCGGGTGCAAGTATTTAAGTTTTAACGTAATAAAATATTATATTGAATCAGAAAGGCTAATGAAAACTAATTAAGAATTCCGATAAAAGATTTGAAACGGAGGGGTATAATCGGAAAATAGAAACAACTGAAACTTACTCTTTCATCACTTCCGTTTTTCAATGCTAAATTTTCCTAGTTTAAACTAGTAGTTAAAATAGGAATAAATAATAAATTTACAGTTATTCTTGTTAATGAATTTCTTTTAGGATTTATTGAAGAGATTTTACTCATATTTAAGATAAAACCAAACAATTAGAAATCAATAATACCAAGCACATTTTTATTTAAAATCAGTTTTTTAGTATCAATATGCAAATAGCTTTACTTTACTCTGAAAACTGGTATTTTGTTGTATATATAAATACAATTGCATATTATTAGTATTAGGTAAGGCCAACAGTATTATAATGTCAAACAGTTTTTATCAATTGAGGTTTAAATAGAAATAGAATCATGGAGAATGTGTCGTTTAATAACTAAGGAAATTGTACATGAGTAGTAATATAGTTTCGTTACAGACAGAAAAAACACACAATCTCCATTATAAATAAAATTGTTCACGATGTAATTTATAGACTTTACACTCACTCCTGTCTCTGTCTCTCTCTCTCTCTCTCTATATATATATATATATTAAAGAAATGGATACAATAGAAACCTATTCGTTTCACCATAACGATCTTCAGGGTTAAATCCACTGAATTAATCGAGGTACCGGTAAGAAACCTTTTATCTATAAAAATACATATATATAGATATATTTTATCTATATAAATATATATATATATATATATATATATATATATATTTATATAATATATATATATATATATATATATATTATATATATATATATATATAATATATATATATATATATATTTAAGTTGATGCTTCAAAGGAGTCTAATAATAGATGCGAAAAAACTTTCTATCAGGGACCCTACTCTCAAAAAGAGTTTTAATACTTGAAAGGATTTTTCATTTAGGCCCCTCATTTCATTCATTCATTTGTATTTCATCCATTCATTCATTTTATCATTAATTGTCAACTGAATAATATAGAAACATACGTGAAAACTTAAATGATATATATATTTGGTTTGTTTTGTTTTACGGCATATCAACCTCAGTGGGTCATTTAATGCCGATAAAGTTTTGAAATAAATCAATTCTTAATGGATAATACAATTTTTTTATAAATACATTTTTCTATTTAACACATTAACAGGTACTACCAATCCGGGTCAGAGTGGAACAGGGAGCAATGGTGATGAAGGGGTGCTCCACATTCCCCAAACTTCCAAAACTGGAACCTCACCATCAGATAGAGTTTAACATCATTCCCAGGACATGTAGACCCGCAGCCACCGCCTTCTAGCACCCATATGATAAAAAAGGGGTTGGGGCTTGCCAAAGGGCAATAGGGTTGGGATATATATATATATATATATATATATATATATATATATAATAGTGTGTGTGTGTGATGTGTGTGTGTGTGTGTGCTGTGTGTGTGTTTAAAAGGTAAAAAATGGATAAGACAATCGGGAATATGTTTTCATATTACTTATTTCTGATTATTCTCAATTATTTTCGACCTTACTTCATCGTCAGGAGTTAAAGGTTTTGTGAAAAAAAGTTTCTAGAATTTTTAAAACGTTTCTAAATATAAGCCACAAAAAAAGGAGTGGAAATTGTTCTGACTAAGTGGCACATCCATTTGTTAACTGACGAGTAAAAATATAAATATATATTTTTGGTCGGTTAGTAAGTTGGTTTTTACGCCATGTCAAATCTCGTTGGGTCATTTAATGCTGCAATCAGTTTTATAGTTAGTTCCATATACCAGCATATATATATATATATATATACATATATATATATATATAATATATAATATATATATATATTATATATATATAATTTTGAAAATTTTGCTTTTTGGAGCATTGTTAAGTAAAGTATATTATTGTTTATATTTTTGAAGGCAATTACAATGCATATATCGTATAAAATTCGATAATTATTGAAAATAATCATGACAATTATGATTATCGAATTTTATTATGATTTTATTATGATTAGTTTCAATAAGTATTGAATTTTATACGTTATACGCATTGTAATTGCCTTCAAAAATATAAACAATATATATATATATATATAAACACGGTTTGTTTTGAATGGCTTTTTGCCGATAATTTTTGGGAGAATAAGTGCTTAATTGGAGTCGTACCTAATTTTGAAA
>CM042172.1:63221792-63229292 GCA_023376005.1 Doryteuthis pealeii | reverse complement strand
TAGTATACTCTGCATCCAGAAATATTATTATTATTATTATTATTATTATTATTATTATTATTATTATTATTATTATTATTATTTGCTCCTTTTGAATTTTCACATCAGCGTTAGCTGATGGTTTTTCACTGGAGTCTGAGTGACAGCAAGTCTCCGCAGGTCTCCAGGACTCTTCTGAGTGTTCTGGCAGATTGCAGCAGTGCAGTGTTCTGAATGGTTTCAACCCTTCCTCTGATTTCTAAACACTCCAGACCCTTTTCCAATCCTTTTGGGACTGTTCCAAGTGCACCAACTACAATTGGTATCACCTTCACTTTCATATTCCATAGCTTTTTTAGTTCTCTGGCAAGGTCCAGATATTTGTCTATTTTTTCATTTTCTATTATTATTATTATTATTATTATTATTATTATTATTATTATTTACTCCTTTTGAGTTTTCACATCAGCGTTAGCTGATTGTCTTTCACTGGAGTCTGAGTGAGAGCAAGTCTCTTCAGGTCTCCAGGACTCTTCTGAGTATTCTGGCAGATTGCAGCAGTGCAGTGTTCTGAATGGTTTCAATCCTTCCTGTGATTTCCAAACTTTCCAAATCCTTTTCTAATCCTTTGGGACCGTTCCAAGTTCACCAACTACAATTGGTATCACTTATTATTATTATTATTATTATTATTATTATTATTATTATTATTATTATTCACTCTTTTTGAGTTTTCACATCTGCGTTAGCTGATGGTCTTTCACTGGAGTCTGAGTGACAGCAAGTCTCCTCAGGTCTCCAGGACTCTTCTAAGTATTCTAGCAGATTGCAGCAGTGAAGTATTCTGGATGGTCTCAATATTTCCTCTGATGTCCAGATTTTCCAATCCTTTTGGGACTGTTCCAAGTGCACCAACTACAATTGGTATCACTTTTACTTTCATATTCCATGACTTTTTCAGTTCTCTGGCAAGGTCCAGATTATTGTCCATTTTTTCATTTTCTTTTAGCTTCACCTTGTGATCGGCTGGAACTGCAAAATCCACCAGTTGACAAGATCTTTCTTTTTTGTTAATCAGCACTAGGTCTGGTTTTCTTGCTGGGATAAGTTAATCCGTTTTTATCTCAAAGTCCCTGAGAATTTTATGCCTTTCGTTCTCAAGAACAGATTCTGGTTTATGCATATACCATTTTGTTGTATGGTCAAAATTTAATTTTTTGCATAATTCCCAGTGGATCACCTTCCCAACCCAGTCGTGTCTAGTTTTGTACTCCTGTTGTACTAGTTTGCTACAATTCGCAGAGTACATGGTTTTCAGTCTCATCTCTATTACTACATAGTCTACATTTACTATTTTGTTTGGTCTTATCAATTTTCCCTTTGATATAGTTTGTCCTTATGGCATTATTTTGTGCAGCAATTATTAGTGATTCAGTTTCTCTTTTGAGGTTTCCTTTTCTTAACCATGTTCAAGTCTTTTCATCTGCAACCTCTTCGATTTGTCGTTTGAAGTGTGCATATAATTGTTTTTCTTCCCATTTTTGTTTTCTAGTCTCTGTTGTTTTTCTGTTTGTCGATCTGTTGCTTCTACTACTGTTGGCCGCCATAAGTAGTTTGTCTTTGCTCTTTCTTGTGTAATCTTTAAGTTGTTGGATTGTGGTTTCTACGCAGTCCTCTATGTTGGCAAGACCTCTTCCCCTTCCTTTCTTGACACATATAATCTATTTCTATCATCTCTAGGGTGTAGAGCCTTGTGCATGATCATTAATTTTCTTGTCCTTTGGTCTATCTGTCTGATTTCTTCTTTTGTCCATTTTAAGAATGGTCCTGAGTATCTTATAATGGGGACAGCCCAGGTATTAATTCCTTTGATCACATTTCTCCTGTTAAGTTTCGTTTCTAGAAGTTTTCTAGTTCTCCTGAGATATTCTTTTTTAACTTTTCCTTTCATTTCTGCTTGCATGATATTGTCCGCTTCTAAAATTCCTAAGTCTCTATCGTCTCTAGGGTGGATAGCTTTTCACATCAGCGTTCAATAGAGTTTGAGTAACAGCAAGTCTCCTCAGGTCTCCAGGACTCTTCTGAGTGTTCTAGCCGATCTTAACAATGTTATTGTTTGATTGGTCGCGATTCTTCCTCTAATTTCAAATCCAAACTCTTTTCTAAACCCCTGGGGAACGTCCTAAGAGCCCTCACACCAAGTAGTACGATCTTTACCTTCATTTTCTCCAATTTTTAATTCACTGATAATGTTCCCGTCTTATCCTTTCTTCGTTTTCTTTCACATTTATCCTGAGGTCCGCCGGAACGGCAAAATCCACGAGATGACAAGTTCTCTTCTTCTTAAGTAACCCTAGGTCTGGTCTCCTAGACGGGATAATTAGATAATATTCACTAAAACAATTTATTTCAATATATCATCATCATCATCATCATCATGTCGCGCAGTTTGCACGGATATCCATAACTATCTCTCGCCAACCTCCCCTATAATTCATCGACTCTGGTAGCTCCTCCGCGCAGCGGTCAGCATCCCTACATAGTTGGTCAATGTAGGTCCTGGCCGGTCGGCCCACATTAGCATGCCCATGTGCTGGCTTCCACAGTAGTACGTCGCTTACGAGCTCGTCCTTGCTTCTCCAGCAGTGCCCCGCATGCCTAGCCCGTCTTACTCGTATGGTTTGTGAGATGGGGGGCAGGTGGCCATACAGTTGCTTTTTTGTGGGGTGCTGCTTCCACCTCTTATTCAGGACCGCTCGCAGCATTCTGGTGCAGCTCCCATCTGGCGTATTTTCAAGGCGCTTTGTTAGGGTCCAGGTGGTACAGCCATATAACAGTACCGACACAACCACAGCCTGGAAGAGACGTCTCTTTAGCTTGTCGGGGAGATCGGGTTTTCCATATGACTGATAATTTGTTGGTGGCCAACCATGCCTTTCCTATTCGAGTGTTAACATCGCTTTCTGTGGATGAGATATTACTACCTAGGTATATGAATTGTTCTACTGACTTAAGAGGCTTGCCGTCAAGTGTAGAGATGTCTCCTTGCTTTTTGAAGCTCATGAATGTTGTCCCAACATATAATATCTCACTATTTATTTATTGCTAACCCCACCGAGAATCAATCTACACGTCTGAAATCTAGTATCAGACGACTAGATGAAGTACGGGTACGTGAAACTCAGAGTCATGCGTGAATTTAGCTTGTTTTACTTTTTCGTTGTCACACACATCATTTCTTAAAAAATACAAACTTTTAAAAAAATAGTCTATTTATCAAAAAACAGCATTTTATTTTGGGGTAAATGGAACGAAAAATAAATTTTTTAACGTCTACCAAACTAAAAATAGAATTTTATTGTTTTAGAAATGGATCTGAACTTACTCTTAATTAGAATGATATATATATATATATATATATATATATATATATATATATATATCGTCTCTGAATATAAAGTTTTACTTTGAAATCGATAAGACAAAAAAATAACATCTTTTTGTTTTTATTTTTTACTTGCATTGTAATCGCATTCAAATTAATACATTATAACATACTTAACAATGCTTCAAGCAAATTACCAATTACTTTATATATATATATATTATATATATATATATATATATATATATATATATATATACGAGAGTAAGTAAATAAACAATGTGTTTATTTGATATGGCTTTTAGCCGACAATTTTTGGAGGATATGTGCTTAATTGAAGTCATACCTAATTTTGAAAATTAATTAGTTAATAATTAATGAATTTAGGCGGGCATATATGTTCAAATGTAAGGCTAAACAAATTGAGAAAATGTCAATCCCTGAATTTACATTTCGACCTATTAGGTCTCATCAGCAAGTGTATAGACATATGAGAGTGCTCCGTGTATGACTCGAAACCTCGACTGCCAAGCTGACAGGCGGGGATTCTTACCACTACACCAGCTGGACATTCCCAGATTCTTCGTTTGTTTTGAACTTATCTATATTCCACATATTCTGTTTCTTTTTATTCCCTACGTAATCCGTCAATGTTAACGCCAATACTTATTTTGGGTGAATTAAGACTGGCACAAGTTAGATATATTTAGTGAATATTGTTGTGATGTTAGTTCAACAGTAAAAAAAGAAGTCAAATCGAGGTAGGGTAAAAAGAGACAAGTGCATTTACAATAAGGTACAAGAACGGCTAGCTTGCCGCTAAACAGTAACAGTACGGTAACAGTACAACCTTTTCACTCGGTGTCTCACTATTTATAGTGAGAACCGGTGTATATTCTCCACTGTAGGAACGGCCGGTACAACAAATATAAAAATTACTATAAATGCAGTATGATCTGCAAACATAATATTCAGTGAAAATAAAAGTAACTGTTATCTGCCACCTTACGCTCTAGTATGAGCTCATCCTTGACCGAGCTTCTAACATGGTTACGCAAGGCTGTTTGGGAGAACACACGAAGAAACTCCACTTTTTAAATGCTTAATTACTCCGGCTGTTAAAACAAACACTCTAACATTCGTGAAGAAAGTACCGACACAACGGCACTCAGATTGATATCTTAAGTTATTTATAAAGGAGGGGAGGTACATTTTTGTCATCTCACTGAGGTTTCCCCTCTTATCTTTCTATCATAATGTTTTAAAATTATTTACTCTAATTATAAACTTGCTTCATCAATGTTAAATTATTCGGGATGGTCTTAGAATAAATGACCCGGATGTTTAAGTTAAGTGGCCCCCGCAGACACCCGACCAGAATGTATTTCATCTGCACTGAATGGGGGTATTATTTCAGTGCTCATAGCACTCTTTGAACTAGGAGACTGACCATGATGTTTATTCTGCTAGAACGATTTTGGCGATTCCATCTCCGCTTACATCGGCTGAGTATTTAATATCAAAAAGTAATATCTTATTATAATGGAAATTGTGGGTTTGTCTGTCTGTAACCGAAACTATATTACTATGCAAGTCACAGTTCCTTTAGTTATTTACATCATATTCTCCATGATTTTATTTTTATTTAAACCTCAATTATTAATAAAAATTGTTTTACATTACTTACACTGTTGACCATATCTACATGCTAATAACATGCAATTGTATTTATATATACAAAAAAATAGAGGTTTACAGTATGAATGGGAAGGTTAATTTGCATATTGATCTTAAAAAATTGATTTTAATAAATATATGCTTAGTATTATTGATTTCTAATTGTTTGGTTTTATCTTATTGAATATGAGCAAAAATCTCTTCAATAAATCTTAAAAGAAATCCCTTAACAAGAAGAAATAACTGTAATATTATTCTTTACTTCCTATTTTAACTAAACAGTTTAATTAGGAAAATTTACCAATGAAAGACGGAAGTAAGGGGAAATGATGGAAGAGTTAGTTTCAAAGTTGTTCTATTTTTCAATCATACCCACTCTGTTCAAAATCTTTTTATCTACATTCTTATTCAGTTTCATTAGCCTTTCTAATTTAATATGCTATTTTATTATATTCAAACTTAAATACTTGCACCCGGAGGGTGCATATATTTGCTAGTTTATATAAGTAGTATATCTTATTATAATGGAGATTATGTGTTTGTTTGTCTGTAACCGAAACTATATCACTGCTCAAGTCACTATCCATTTTGTTATTATACATCACATTTTCCATGAATCATTTTTATTCAAGCCTCAATTATTAATAAAATTGTTTTTCATTATTAATACTGCTGGCCATATCTACGTACTAATAACATGCAATTGTATTTATATATACAACAAAATAGCAGTTTACAGTGTGAACGGCAAGCCTAATTTGCATATTGATATTTAAAATTTGATTTTAATAAATATGTGCTTAGTATTATTGATTTCTAATTATTTGATTTTATCTTAATGAATATGAGCAAAAATCTCGGAGATAAATCTTAAAAGAAATCAATTAACAAAAAGAAATAACTGTAATTTTATTCTTTACTTCCTGATTTAACTAAATAGTTAAATTAGAATAATTTAGCAAGGAAATACGGTGATGGAATAGGAAGCTACAGCTGTTAGATTTTTCGATTATACCCTTCTCTGTTTCAAATCCTTTTATCTGCATTCGTATTTAGTTTCTTTAGACTTTCTAATTTAATATAATATTTTATGATATTAATACTTGCACCCGGAGGGTGCATATATTTGCTAGTATATATAATATAAACTACATAATGAGCATAGCAATCATTTCGGTATTAATATGTATATATGATTTTGAATAGAGTAATCGACGACTGCTATGTCGTGGTTGGCTAATCGTCGGAATGGTAAGGGAAATACGCAAAATACAACTCCTCTTAAGGACCTGGTTGTTTTATTTTCGGAAACCGTGGAAACAGGTAGAAATAGATACGAACAAAACGTGTGGGCTGTCTTCTCCGCTCTTCTAGGAGCCGAACATTTTCATAACTGATTCATTCATCGTTTGTCTCCTCGTTCCCCAGCCACCAAAAGAGAAGGAGAGACAGGATCAGGAAATCCATAATCTTATATTGGAATTCACAGAAAACTCTACTCCTACTTGCTTCTCTAGTGGGTCACATAATTCGGCTAGCCTTACCACATAAATGGCCATCGCTGGTGATCTCGTTAAATCTCAGCCTGAACTGCTAGATCAAGCATATCTTCTTACGCCTAACCCACTGAAAGAGATGCTGAACTTTGTCAACTCATCTTACTTGCAATTGCTGGCTTATAAAAATAACTTATCTATTCACCCTCCGGTACCATTTTTCTTACATTGTTATATTTGTATTCATTTATGGTCTTGGCTTCGATATTAACATAGTTTTTAACATAGATGCGCAATTATGCTTACATCTACAATGATCTTGGCTTTGGTATTAACATAGTTTTTAACATAGATGTACAATTATGCTAAAGCTACAATGATCTTGGCTTCGGTATTAACATAGTTTTTTTAAAAATAGATGTGCAATTATGCTTATAGCTACAATGGTCTTGGCTTCGATATTAACATAGTTTTTTTTTAACATAGATGTACAATTATGCTTATATCTACAAGGATTTTGGCTTTGATATTAACATAGTTTTTAACATAGATGTACAATTATGCTCATAGCTACAATGGTCTTGGCTTCGATATTAACATAGTTTTTACATAGATGTACAATTATGCTTATAGCTACAATGATCTTGGCTTCGATATTAACATAGTTTTTAATATAGATGTACAATTATGCTTATAGCTACAATGATCTTGGCTTCGATATTAACATATTTTTTTTAGCATAGATATAACATTAGGCTTATATCTACAATGGTCTTGGCTTTGATATTAACATAGTTTTTAACATAGATGTACAATTATGCTTATATCTACAATAATCTGGGCTTCGATATTAACATAGTTTTTAACATAGATGTACAATTATGCTAATATCTACTATGGTCCTGGTTTCGATATTAACATAGTTTTTAACATAGATGTAAAATTAGGCTTATAGCTACAATT
>CM042172.1:63211792-63216792 GCA_023376005.1 Doryteuthis pealeii | reverse complement strand
TTCATTACATTAAAACTTAAATACTTGCACCCGGAGGGTGCATATATTTGCTAGTATATATAATTGAGAAAGGTAATAAACTGCTCATCTATCCAGCTATGGGTTAAACAGTACCATTCCTGTTCTTCTACAAGGATGGATTTGGCATTATGTATACCACGAAGTTTGATATCCCATTAAACAAATTAACCAAACCAAACCAAACCAAATATGAACATAGATTCTAGATATTGTTATATACTGACTTTTCACGTTACCCAATCAGCATATAATGTCGCATACCTTTCTTACTTCTTACTCTGGTCGTATTTCTTCTGGCCGGCTTTGGTATTCTGATCGTCTATCTTCTAACATCTTGGTCTGGTATATCTTCTAAAGTCTGGTCTTCTTGCTATGTTCCTGCTGGCTGGTCGTCCTGGATTCATTTCTTAGTCTTGTTACCAAGACATTCATCAACCACAAGAACATTTTACTTATATAAACTTTTATTTCCTTAACTATAGATTTCACGTAACTAAATATCTGACTAACATAACGCGCGCGAGTCCCAGCCTTAGGCAGAGCACAAAATGGCCGACTGCCCTGCCTGACGTCCAACTGCAAACTGGGGACACTGAAAAAGGTCCCACGTGACTTCACATATTTGGCGGGCTTCTGTAATTTTCCATAGAAGGACCCGGCCATGGTATGAAAGGGATCCCCTCAGAATTACAGGGGATTGACAATAATCTTATGCAACCACATAGATTATGTAACAATATTTCTGATATCGATTTAAACTGAAATTCTCCTACCAGTGTCCATCATTTTGATGCCAACGTAATACTTATCTATTATTATATTTGTTTGTTTGTTTGGTTTGTTTTACGGCATATCAACCTCAGTGGGTCATTTAATGCCGATAAAGTTTTGAAATAAATCAATTTTTAATGGATAATACAATTTTTTATGAATACATTTTTCTATTTAACCCATAGATGGGACCCTAACAGGTACTACCACTCCGGGTCAGAGTGGACCAGGGAGCAATGGTGATGAAGGGGTGCTCCACATTCCCCAAACCTCCAAAACTGGAACCTCACCATCAGATAGAGTTTAACGTCATTCCCAGGACATGTAGACCCACAGCCACCGCCTTCTAGCACCCATATGATAAAAAGGGGTTGGGGCTTGCCATAAGGGCAATAGGGTTGGAAAAATCATATAGGTGCTAGGGCTTGACGTGACCATCCGATTGATCGGAGGGGGCCTCTCCGACCTCCCGTCTAGCCCAAGATAGGGCCAAAGTGGAGTATTGCAAGTCATGAACTGCTCATCCACCAGGGCTCTAGCCTTAAGAATCACGGGTCGCCACCCACGACAAACAGGTGGCCCCATTGGGGGAGTCTTACCCCTCTACAGAGGGGTCTATTATTAGAGGAGCGTTGTGATTTGATTTGCTACTACACGTGGAATCAAAATATAACTTTATTTGAATATAATGAGTTCTGAGGTGATTAGATAGGGGACTTCGAAATATCCCATCATATAGGTAAAAAAATACCAAGAAAATTTGGTACAGCCGTGAAGGAAATTTGTTTGGTAAAGAGTTAAATATCATACATTTTAAGCTGTGAAAAATATTTTAAAGATTATGCATTTTGTTCAGTTATTATTACAAAATCCACCAAAGTCATGTATTTCTCTCTTAAGTATTTTAAAAAGTGTGGATTATTTGTTAAGATATAGAAAAAATCTTAGAAAAAACTTCAAATAATCCCCTACCCCCCAAAAAACCCAAAAAAAACAAAGCAAAGTAAAACAATAAAAAATATTGATGTATACAATTTTTCTACAATTTTAAAATTATCTAATTAGAATAAAAACAAAGAATATTCAAATGAATATATTCGGTTTTTAAATGAAGAATTATTCGGGAATGAAACTGGACAAAATGGGATCAAAGTTGAATCAAATCAAATCGGCAACGCGGGTTCAAATTCTGTTTGTGTTTCACTTTAGGCTAATGCTCATGCGAAAGACATGAATTAATTTGTTTTTCATCTAGCTACGTTATAATAGTAGGGCATTGGTTTCTTTTAGATTTAATGCGGCAACTAATCTTAGAGAAAGAAAACTCTGAATTCCAACTAGCTTTAATGCGCAGGAAATTGACCTTGTGTCACATGCGGCTAATAACGCTGGGGTTGAGTAAATACATTCTTATCTATTATTAGGATTTACTAAATTTTGATGAAGTCAGATACACACGCCGGGGTTTGTTATTTCCTTATCTGTTCCGAGTTTAGTGAAAGATCAGAAGTATGTGGTACCCACTGAGAATTGAACTAAAAGTGATCAACCATAACACAGAATAATAATTAACACAGCTTAACGCCTCTACCCCAGATATGGTTAGCGGAATGAGAACAGGAGACCCCCGTGGACTGAATAAAGGGTTAGGTTCAAAGTTCCGTGATGGTTCCCGATTACGACGAGAAGGTTCCCGAGTCCGAAAAGAAGGTTCCTGAGTCCGACAAGAAATACCTGAAGATGACCGGACGACATATATGCCGAAACGTTGTAGAGATAACAATGAAGATGAGGACAATAGTCCGAATAACGTAGATAATAGTAATCATCAAGCCTCGTCTCAAATATTCAGAGAAATAGTACATCACATAGTGCTATTACGCCATGCTAGGTACCCTTAAAAAATCAGTCATAACTTTGATTTGACTTAAGGCCACATGTATAGGGTACTTTACGAAGATCGATTTCACAGTCATAAAGGTTCTGTAAGACTTACAAACCATTATTTTACGAAGGGGTGCCCATATAATTACTTGGAACCATATAATTGTTTACAACTTAGTATTAGATAGCTAGATTTGAAACCATATGACTGTGTGTTAACAAATGATTTTGATTCTTAAATGGGAATAATTACTTGAAATCATATCATCATCCGGTCAAATTGACAGCACGAATTCCCATAACTCTCCCTCTCACCGACCGTCCCTATCGGTCATGGCCACTGGCAGGTCTTTTGCACGGTATCCAGAATGCGCACATAACTGATTCATGTAGGTTTTTACAGGTCGGTCTGCACTGAGGAGTCCACATGAAGGTGTCTATAGGAGAACGTCACTTATGAGTACGTCCTTGCCTCTCCAGCAGTGTCCAGCATTTCTTCGTCTTACTTAATCGTGTGTAAATTATTTGAATTAGAATAGTGACTTAAACCTGTGATTGTTTATAAATAATGAATATCAGTTATTTGAAACTGTATAATTGCTGATATTCCGTAAAATCAACTAACCTAAAATATTTGCATACTTTATTCTTTTCCATTCTTACGGGATATATAATATATATATATATATATATATATATATATATACATATATATATATATATATATAATATATATATATATATATATTCACCGACCCCTCCACGCGAGCAGGATGTGACACAAGGTCAATTTCTTAAGCGGAGTTCAACAGTTTTGAATTCAGAGTTTTCCTTCTCCTAGAATGGTGGCCTAACCAAGGTTAAAGAACCCAGTCTGCCCTACTATTTATCCATAGATGGATAGAGAGTAGGATTCATACCTTTGCCAAGGGTATTAGCGCTAAGGGAAATGCGATTACCACACCCAGGATTTGAATTCGGGTAAAGTCCATTTCCCATGACTTTAACCATTACACCACGCACTTCCAACTTCTCACGGGATATAAGCGTTTGGCCCACTTCGATGACCCTTTTTCACATAGATAAGGTTGACACTTTATTTAGACCTTGCCTTCAACCAAAAACTAATGTATTCTACCTCTCACTGTCTCTCTTTTCCTCTCATTCCCTTTGTCTGTATGTGTGTGTGTGGATCATAGACTGGCGCTATTTAAAAGGTGTATGTCCAAGGCTCCAATGACTGAGCAATATTTATTGAGTTAATCTTGCAGACTATCCTTCCTATCGAGATTTTGATCATAACTTTGTGGTTCCCGCTGGACAAATCTTATAACAGGTCAATAAATATCATTTTCCTCAAGATCATAAATGACACTTATTAATACGATAGGATTCAATATAATTCATACACAAATGATATACCGTACCCAGTTTTATTTTCACTTCGTGATAATTGATAAAGGCAAGAAGCCCTCTCTTCTCCTGCTAGTTATGGGCAAAGAGTTTCACAGACTGCTCACTTTCGCCTTAGTAGAGCAATCGGTTTGAAAGGAAAACTCAGGATTCAAAATTGGAGTACCGCTTCATTGCCAATATTTTCAGGTCCAATATCACCAAGAGTGGTAGAATCTGTTATTGCCCCACTCCAGGGTAAAACAGTTCTTTTTGAAAATTATTTGTATTTGATAGGAATACCATAATTCAATTTTATACATTGAACAAATGATTAAATTTTATACATTGAACAAATGATTACATTTTATACATTAAACAAATGATTAAATTTTATACATTGAACAAATGATTAAATCTTATACGTTGAACAAATAATCAAATTTTATACTTAGAACAAATGATTAATTAAGATATTGAATAAATGGGAAGATAAATAATTACCAATAAAAGATACGAAATAAAAGTTTTACAATTATCTGTCTGAAATTTTGAGAAGAGACTTGATATGAATAATTCTGATTTTTCAGGCTGCTGTCCTCATCTTTCTTGTGGTATGTAAAAACACAACGACTCAGCTGCTGTATCCTCTGGCCTTTTTGAAGTGTTCCCTGCTTATCCGAGCATAGCAATTAACCAAACTGGGAAATCGTCTTGGATTTCGACTGTTGATCAAACAAGGAATCAAAGACCTTTTGAATATCTCATTCAAATAATTAAATAAAGTTTATCATTTCAAATAATGAAATAATGGGAAAGTTTGCTTGATTGATCTTAACGTTAGGTCAACCCATTTAAGTTAATTTATGCTTAAAGGATAGGGAATTGCTTTAAACTCTTCCTATCAAATTGTTACATAATTATTAGATACC
>CM042172.1:63154292-63201792 GCA_023376005.1 Doryteuthis pealeii | reverse complement strand
ATCTAAGTAAATCGAAGTCTTGTGTTATTATCTAAAAACTACCAATGACAGAGGGCTTCTAATAAAGAGAAATCCCCAATGAAAGACCAGAGACGAAGTCCCCAAGAGAAGTCCAGACGTTAGAAGAGATGTTAGAAGAGACTTAGAAGAAGACGTAAGATAGAAGAAGAACAGAAGAAGAATAGCAGTAAGTAATAAGAAGGGTATGCAACAGAATGTTAAATATTTGTGCACAAAGGGTTTCAAGTCTTCCTATCTATTACTAATTATTTGCAAGAATCTTTCCAGTAACTTTTTCTTTTTGATGACAATGATAAACAAAATGACCAGATAAACAAAAGATATCCATTAATACAAAAAAAATACACCATCCAATAACACCAACATTGATCATTTTATTACTTTTGCCTCCCCCTATGTATATTTATTAGTATATTTCATAGTTATAACCTTTGTCAAGATATATACATACCCTTTCATCTTCTGTTGGTTTGTAGATGGTAATTAAAAATAAAATATTGAAATCATTTATTGGTTAACTTTTGTTTTTCATTTAATGATTAATAATCCATAAGATGACCTCATTTATTCACAGGTATTATTTATGGCTTCAAGAATTCCTATCTGATACTTATTTACAAACAAATCTATTTGAGCAATAGATGGGACCATAATGGGTGCTACCACTCCGGGTCAGAGTGGACTTGGATTAATGTCAACGAGGGTGATACCACACTTCCAAACACACCGGAAATTGAGTCTCACCAGTCATATTAGTATTAGGATTATTTGAAACTATAAAACTATGCAAACAAATAATAATGATAATTATCATTCTTATTAGTAGTAGTTTTTCACACCAGCATTAGCTGATGGTATTTCCCTGGAGTCTGGGGGACTACAAGTTTCCTCAGGTCTCCAGGACTCTTCTGAGTATTCTGGCAGATTGCAGCAGTGCAGTATTCTGGATGGTCTCAATTCTTCCCCTGATTTCCAAATTTTCCAGTCTTTTTCACATGCTTTTGGGGACCGTTCCAAGTGCACCAACAACAATTGGTAACACTTTGATTTTCATATTCCATAAATTTTCAGTTCTCTGGCAAGGTCCAGATATTTGTCCATCGATATTGCGTATGAGGTAGAGCGCCACACCAACCATCAGCTTCTCACTTTACCGCACACTTCATCACTGTGTTAATCATGTGCTAGTTTGGCGAGGGTTGGTTATAAACACGTAACCTCGTGGTTCTCATGCCGATGGTCTACCGACTAAGCTAAACCGGACCGTATCTGACCGTTGACTTTGGATGCCACGAGTTTCTTCCCTTTGTCTTTTTTTTAATTTTTTATTTTCATCATTTCCTTGTTGGAAGAGGAAGAAGGGGAAGAAAATCCCTAATCGTAGGAGGATGCGAATCTTTTAGGACTCAAGTGTCATTGATATGAACACCATTTCAAAGTTGATATTTCAAAATGTTTTGCGTTTTAAAAGTTTAACCTTAAAACGGAGAATTAAAAAAAAAGATAAACACAGACCCGTAAAATCATTGGATTCACATTCTAAAAAATCGGTTATATCAATGCTTTTATCTAGTAAGGAATGAAACATTCAAGTCGGCATTTCACAGTTGATATATACTGAGATTGTTTTGTGTGGCTCACAGACTTACAGGTAAAACTTGCAAATCATACTCAAAATCCAATTACCCAGAAAAAAAACAGAACCCACAAATTTTAAAATAAAATTGTTAATTTTAACTAGTGGGTTTAGGGTTAGGTTTAGGGTAAGAGTTGGGGTTGGGTTTAGGGTTAGTTTAATGGGAAAATAAATAAATAATTGTGGGTTCTGTTTTTTTTTTTTTAGGTAACCCTGTATACAGGTAACCCAGAAAAAAAAACAGAACCCCACAAATTTTGTAATAAAACAGTTAATTTTAACTAGGGGGGTTTAGGATTAGGGTTAGGGGTTAGGGTTGGGATTGGGGTTTAAGGTTAGTTTAATGGGAAAATAAAATTGTAAAAAAGAAAAGATCATGTTGTCGTACAAACCGAAAATAATCTGTTGATTCTATAATACTTGTCCAAAAGAAGAAAAAAACAATATATATATTATATATTATATATATATATATATATATATATATATATATATAATCTGCCAGGATTTTCTAAAGCAAAAAGTAAAGAGCGCTGAACACCTAAGTTGAGGTAATATTAAAGTTAAACCTAATGAGTCAGATATACCTACTAGCAGTTTCGCTTTGTAGCTCTTCAGGAATAAGATTTTTGCCCTGATAAGCCAATAAGCGAAACTGTTAGTAAGTATAACTGACTCATTAGGTCTAACATATATATATATATATATATATATATATATATATATAAAGCAATCTGCAGACGCGCGTTTCGGGGTTTACCCCTCATCAGTGCAGCTATACTTATTTTTCAGCAGCTACATCTGGTCGGGTTCGAGACCCGAACGAACTTTCGCTCGTCAAGTCTCTTACTGATGGGTACACAAACAGATGCCAAGAATAGAAGGCAGAATAATCGCTATATTTCCTAAACTTGTCCTGCCAGAAGCTAAGGGCTGATTTATATATAACCTACAAATAAGGTGGTTCAATCTCTCTCTCTCTCTCTCTCTCTCTCTCTCTCTCTCTATATATATATATATATATATATATATATATATAGAGAGAGAGAGAGAGAGAGAGAGAGAAAGAGAGAGATTGAACCACCTTATTTGTAGGTTATATATAAATCAGGCAGGATAAAAATTAGCATACAATAAAAATGGGAAGTTCAATCTACCGATCAAACTCTCCAGTCTCTCTCTCTTCCACATAAATGTCGCATCCAGCTCATATGGAGAGGTTGGGTAAATATATATACACAGAAAAAAAAACTCAGACTTTGTTCATAGAACGCTGTGATTCTGCAGAATCTACTTTAGGAAACACTGTTTTAAACTAAACTGAAACGTTTTTATTAAATGAGCTGTTGCCTTTACAGCCGAAAAAAAACCACACGTATCTTCCACACCCTGGGAATGAACACATATGCCCAACTAGAAAGTAGCTGTTTACCTAACTGCACATCGGACACGATTCAAGCAAAACAAGCAAATCTATATTGCAGCGATATTTCACTGGCGTTATTCAAAATTGACCCAGTACACATACCCAGAGTGTTTCTTTCTTTCTTTCTTTCTTTCTTTCTTTGTAAAGTTTCCTTTTCAGTACCCACCCGTGTGCCGTACCCCTCACGCTCGATGTCGGGTTGGCAACGTGTGATATTTGACTCAGGCTATCAGTATGTAAAAAGAAATATATTAACAGATGTGTGGCTTTTAGGAGTTATAACGACAACCGGATGTCGTAAGGGAGTGCCCAAACTCAAAACGGAAGTGCACGGACAATTTGAGACACGTCAACTCGCCACAGATCTCTCTATCTGACCAATAGTCACCTATTACGCCTACAACTAACATCCTGTTTGTTTTATTGTGTTATTGTTGCTACTGTTATTGTTTTTGTTGTTATGAGAAAAATATGTTTATGTGAATATGACTTCAAACATTATCGTTGTTGACTTAATTATTTCTATGAAAATGTAGGCTTAGCTAAATACTAAAGGAATTGAAATCATCCAACTATTGCTTGTACTACTTGATTACTAAAACTAGTTTATATATATATATATATATATATATATATATATATATATTATATGAGGAAGAATGTATGTTCATTAAGAAAAAATGTTTGTTTGAAGTAAGTGGCGAGAAAATATTCTTTTAACTTTTGTATATATATATAATATATATATATATATATATATATATATATATATATATATACTGAATCGATTAGGTTTCTATCCCGGTTGTAGGTAGCTCACAAAATGTCTAGCCATACTGAAGAGACTTGATAAGTCGAAACGTGTCTGTGGATGACTATATATATATATATATATATATATATATATATTACACACACACACACACACACACACATATATATATATATATATATATATATATATATATATTATGAGGAAAAATGAATAAAGAAAAGAAACTACGGAATGGATAATAAAAGATGAATTTAATCAATATCACTTTCACGTGTTTCGGTCAGTTTATCTTTGTGTACACGATTCAAACTATTATTATCATTAAATAAAGAAATCAAATGAAATAATAATAATAGAAAAAATTGATTTGTTTCATTTCATGTGTTTATTTAATGATAATAATAGTTTGAATCGTGTACACAAAGATAAACTGACTGAAACACATGTGTAAGTGATATTGATTAAATTCATCTTTTATCCATTCTGTAATTTCTTTACTTTATTCATTCTTCCTCATATCGTCGGATTCAATTCCAATTCCATTTTTACACACACACACACACACACACACACACATATATATATATATATATATATATATATATATGTATATAGTCAGCGTTTATATACTTTTTATATATCATTCATTCATTCATTGATATATATATAATATATATATATATATTATATAGTCAGCGTTCCTTCGCAACGAACATTTTAATGCAATGAACACACACGTAAAATCGACTGCTATTAATCGGTGTCTCGATTAATTCAGTAGATTTAACCCTGAAGATCATTATGGTGAAACTCGAGTAGGTTATCTCTTGTACCCATTTTATAATAAATGTGCTCTACTTAGTATTGAGCACTTTGTATTTGTTATATCGCTGACTTACCCCCCTGAATTCTGCACTTACAAACCATCGAGACCATATTCACCGGTAAGTCACCTTTTCCTTTATATATATATATATATATATATATATTATATATAACACTCTCCTATAAAATTGATGGAGCACTCTATGACGGCCTTTTACATACATACAGATGTGTGTATTAAAACAGTTAAATCCCCTTCGTATTCTGAGAGTGACGATAGCGGTTAAGCTGTCTGCCTGATGCTAAATCGATCAGGGTTCTCTCCCGGCTGTAGGTAGCTCACAAAATGTCTAGCCAAACTGAAGAGACTTGATAAGACGAAACACATATCTGTGGATGACTATATATATATATTTATATATAATATATATATATATATAAGAGAGAGAGAGAGAGAGAGAGAGAGAGAGGGGGAGAGAGAGAGGGATGAGAGCAAGAGATATATAGTGAAATAAGTCTTTCTAAAAACGCTTTTCCCTAAATTGGACAAGTACTCAAATACTAGCCAGTAGAGCAAGCTAAAACTTAAAATAAGTTGTAGCGTTAGTTTGTATTCGCCTGGTGGAGTTGTCTGCCCCTTTTAGTTTGCTGGGTGCCCGCTAGGGCACCATAGTATTTAAGCGCCGGGTTCAAAACCTTTCGGCCTCTTTTTCCTATTTCAGTAACTACGAGCCACATGGGGTAGATTTTAGCTAACCCCTCTAGTTGGGGCTCCGCCCCCTTACATTACTGTAAGTTCTTTACAGCATGGACTATCGCTAGTCTCATGTCTGTACTCTTTTATGTTATAATGTACCATTCATGAATGTGTCTTATCTTTATTTGTGTACCCCTTTTTATATGTACTCTTTTACTATGTACGTTGTATCTACTGTTATCCATGTGCTGTGTATATTAAATGTTTTGTCCGTTAACCTTCGTCGGAGTTATTTGTATGCAAAGTATGAATAACTTTGCACCATCCTTATAAAGTAAATGTATGCACATATTTTCACCACAGTCTCTTTACAATAAGTTTAAAGTATTTTTACAAAACATACGATCATCAGATTAGATATGCAAATAGAAAAGACGAACAAGAACGAATAAATATTCACTATTTCAGGGTCAGTGCAAAAAATTACTGCATGGCGGAGCAACGGAAGTAGGAGGAGAAGGAAGAAGAATCACAGCTTCTACTGTCCACTATTACAAAGTATATGACAAATTGGTTATAAATTGGTTCCATAATGATATGTAGACAGATAGATTCTTCTTAGTACTCAATACTAGTTATATATGGGGGATCATTTTGTATCTCAAAGTCCCAATTAATTTTACGTGTCTGATTTTCTTGCACAAATTCTAGTTTAATACATGGCCACATTTTAATCTTTTGCACAATTCCTATTGGATAAACATTCTTGCCCAGTCAGCCCTACTCTTTTATTTCTGTGCTATGGATATATTATTATTATTATTATTATTATTATTATTATTATTATTATTATTAGCTTTTCACACGTTAGCTGATGGTCTCTCACTAGAGTTTGTGTGACAACAAGTCTCCTAAGGTCCGGAGGAATCTCCTGAATATTCCAGCTCATTTAAAAAATGCTGTTGTCTGGATGGTCTCAATTCTTCCTCTGATTTCCAGTTCCTCCAATCTTCTTTCTAAGCTTTTTGAGACCATTCCTAGGGCCCCAACTACTATTAGTATCACTTTCACCCTCATATTCCCCATCTTTTTTCAATTCTCTTACAAGGTCTAGATATTTGTCTATCTTTTCGTTTTCTTTCACCTTCACCCTGTGATCTGCAGGGACTGCAAAATCTACCACTTGACAAGTCCTCTTTTTTTGTTTATCAATACTGAGTCTGGTCTTCTGGCTGGGATAAAGAGATCCGTCTTAATCTCAAAGTCCCCTATTATTATTCACTCATTTTGAGTTTTCACATCAGCGTTAGCTGATGGTATTTCACTGGAGTTTGAGTGACAGCAAGTCTCCTCGGGTCTCCAGGACTCTTCTAAGTATTCTAGCAGACCGCAACAGTGCAGTATTCTAGAGGGTTTCAATCTTTCCTCTGATGTCCAGATTTTCGAATCCCTTCTCCAATCCCCTTGGGACCGTTCCAAGTGCACCAACTAAAATTGGTATCACTTTGACTTTCATATTCCATTACTTTTTCAGTTCTCTGGCAAGGTCCAGATATTTGTCCATTTTTTCATTTTCCTTTAGCTTCACCCTGTGATCTGCTGGCACTGCAAAATCCACCAGTTGGCAAGTTCTTTCTTTTTTTGTTTATCAACACTATGTCTGGTCTTCTTGCTGGGATAAGGTGATCCGTTTTTATCTCAAAGTGCGTTTCGTTCTCAAGAACAGTTTCTGGTTTATGCATATACCATTTTGTTGTGTGGTCAAAATTTAATTTTTTGCATAATTCCCAGTGGATCACCTTCCCAACCCAGTCGTGTCTAGTTTTGTATACTCGTTGTGCTAGTTTGCTACATTCAGAGTATATTATTATTATTATTATTATTATTATTATTATTATTGGTTGGAGGATATAAAATTGGGATGCATTAGTGTGATATCGGGTCTTACTTAGATATCAAGTATCTTTCTGAAGATTCCTGCTGTATCAAGCATTGCAATTTTCTGCATTAATGCAGCCCGTGATGATAGCCCATTGTCTATGAGGAATATTTATATTAGTAATGGCACATAATGCATTAGCAACTACTGGTTTGAATATTTGAGTAACATTCCATATTTTCTTTATCTCTCTTCATCTCGCTTTGATATTTAACCAATCTTTTCTTTAATTCCGACATTATGAATGTAGAAGTAGTCGTATGTCGGCAAATACGACTACTTCTACATTCATAATGGCGGAATTATTATTATTATTATTATTATTATTATTATTATATCTTCTTCTTCTTCTTCTTCTTCTTCTTCTTCTTCTTCTTCTTCTTTCTTCTTCTTCTCAACTCATCCTTTTTCTTCCTCCTCCTCCTCTCCTTCTTCTTCTTCTTCTTCTTCCTTCGTCTTTTCTCTTCTTCTTCTTCTTCTTCTTCTTTTTTCTAACTCAACCCTTTTTCTCCTCCTCCTTTCTTCTTCTTCTTCTTCTCGTCTTTTTTCTCTTCTTCTATCCTTAGTACAATACCCTTCTTCTTCTTCCTCTTCTTCTTCTTCTAACTCATCCCTTTTTCCTCCTCCCTCTCTCCTCTCTTCTTCTTCTTCTTCCTCGTCTTTTCTCTTCTTCTTCTTCTTCTTCTTCTCTTCTTCTTTTCTTCTTCTTCTTCTAACTCATCCCTTTTTCTCATCCTTCTCTTCTTCTTCTTCTTCCTCGTCTTTTCTCTTCTGTCTCTTCTTCTTCTTCTTCTTCTTTTCTTTTCTTCTTCTCCTATCCTTAGTACTTTTCTTCTTCTTCTTCTTCTTCTTTTCTTCTTCTTCTTCTTCTTCTCTCTTCTTCTAACTCATCCCTTCTTCTCTTCTCCTCTTCTCTTCTTCTTCTTCTTCTTCTTCTTCTTTCTTCTTCTTCTTCTTCTTCTTTCCTTCAATCCCCTTTCTTCTTCTTTCTTTTTCTTCTTCTTCTTCTTCTTCTTCCTTCTCTTCCTTCTTCTTCTTCTCTTCTTCTTCTTCTTCCTTCTTCTTTTCTTCTCTTCTTCTTCTTCTTATCCTTCAATCCCCTTCTTCTTCTTCTTCTTCTTCTTCTTCTTCTTCTTCTTCTTCTTTTCTCCTCCTCCTCCTCCTCTTCTTCTTTTTCTTCTTCTTCTTCTTCTTCTATCCTTATACAATCCTTCTTCTTCTTCTTCTTCTTCTTCTTCTTCTTCTTCTTCTTCTTCTTCTTCTTCTCTTCCTTCTCTTCTTCTTCTCTCTTCTTCTTCTTCTTCTCTTTTTTCTTCTTCTTCTTCTTCTTCTTCTTCTTCTTCTTCTTCTTCTTCTTCTTCTTCTTCTTCTTCTTCTTCTTCTTCTTCTTCTTCTTCTTTCTTCTTCTTCTTTTCTTCTTCTTTTGTTTAGTACAATCCTTACCGGTCATTACCCGAGACTTAATGTAAGTGGGAGGTGGTGAATATTTTCATCTCGTTGCAACAATTCTGATGTTAAGTGATACTTAAATATACATTGTTATATTTTCTTTACATTGATACACTCAGCTGAGTAGATGAAGTTCCACATTTTTAATCTCTTGTAAACAGGGCCAACCAGGGATCGTGTTAATGTATTAGAGACTATACCTTTATTGCTTGTATCTAGTCTCAATCACTATAGGTATAATATATATTTACCAACCCCTCCGCACGAGTAGGATGTGACACAAGGTCGTTCAACAGGTTTGAATTCAGAGTTTTCTTTCTTCTAGACCGGTTGCCTAACCGAGGTTAAAGAGTCCAGTCTGCCCTACTATTTATCCATAGCTGGAGGGAGAGTAGGATTCATACCTTTCCCAAGGGTATTAGCGCAAAGTGAAAAGCAATTACCACATCCAGGATTTGAACTCGGGTCGACGAGTCCATTTCCCATGACTTTAACCATTACACCACGCGCTTCCTAAATCAATCCCTATAGGTATAACTAGTTTTAAGGTACCACATTTTTTTCGATTTCAGGTTCAAGATCTTCATATATTAATTTGTTTGCTGAGATTGATGCAGGAATTTGTGAGAAACAACTATATTGGATGAAGGCTTAGACATAATTACTCTCTAACTAGTAGTATGATGTTGAAAAGACCCGAACTCCCAGTGGGTATTTGTTGCATACCCCACTTGTATGGACTGGGCACAAGGCCTCGTTTTAACGTGGGCCCACCCACAAGCCAAAGCTTATGGGTGGGAAAGAACAAAAATTGCGTCGTTGCCAGGGGGGTGGATAGCCCCCTGGGATGGACGCTATTATTAAACTCTCGGCAAGTCCAGCGGCCCCAAGCTCGCTGGATCCCCGGTATTAACTGGAAAACCGAATTTGCAATGAGAATCTTTTTTATGGAGACCCGAACTCCCAATGAACTAAAGAACATCACTGATGATGCACCTGTAGGGTTCAAAGTCATAATTGAACATACAACGTTTGTGAGACAAAACATTTTATATAGATAACAGCACATGGAAACGATACATAAAATACAAGATAGAATAGAATAGTTTACATAAACATACATATATAAAAGTCACCGACAAGATAATATAAAAGTACACATAATATCAAGGTACAGACATGAGACTAAGAATAGTCCATGCTGTATAAATCACTTACAGTGACTAGTAGCCGGCGTTGAGGGCCGAAGCCCCAACGAGAAGGGAATGGCAATTGTCTAACCCATGTGGGTACCTACTAGGAGAGGTAGAAAAGAGGAAGAGAAGTTTAAATTAGGCGCTTATATACCAAAGCCCCTGGTGGCCGGCACGTAAACCCAGTGGGGAGATAACTCTTCCAGGCAAATGGAAGATAATCCCCACACAACCAACCGCAACTTGGAGATGTATTTTGCAAAAAAATAACTTATGCATGTTTCAGCGTTAAACATGTTTGATTGTCTTCCCTTGGATCTGGAAGAGTTATCTTCCCTCTGGGTTCCCGTTTTGACCACCAGGGTTCTGTTGTATTTAAGCGCCTGTTTCAAACTCTCTCACTCTCTTGCTTCTCGGGACGTGACTACAATGGGTTAGGCATTAATGTCTACACCTTCTCATGTGGGGGCTTCGGCAGCTATTACAGACACTAGTAAGTGACCTTAGTCTATGGACTGTCCATTACTAAACATATCTTCTATGTAAATCTTCTTATGTATTTATGTACGTATATTATCCACTATGTATCTTGGGTTAGGCATTAATGTCTATACCTTCTCATGTGGGGGCTTCGGCCCCCATTACAGACACTAGTAAGTGACCTTAGTCTATGGACTGTCCATTACTAAACATATCTTCTATGTAAATCTTCTTATGTATCTATGTATATTATCCATTATGTATCTTGTTACATGTATATGTACTTCATGTCATAAATGTCTCTCCATGTGCTTTTATTAAAGTCCGTTAATATATGTTTAACACCCTTGTCGGAGTTGTTTGTTTCAACCAGTTATAATATATATATATATATATATATATATATATATATATATATATATATATAACCTTGAACCTTACAAACACATGAAAATACTGAATTTACTGCCCTATCCAATGGATATGCAAGTAACGTAACGGTTATCATCGTAGATAAATTCAAATCCTGCACAAGGCTGTTTGCGTTTCCATTCAAACTAATTCTCCTGGGAAAGCCTTGGATCCATCTCTTCTCCCTCAGTCATGGGTAAATAGTAGTGAAAATTGTAACTAGATATGTGGATGGAATCATATTTGTCCCATGATGTCTGCCGAAACCTCGGAAGTGAGAAACAAGGAAATTTCATGGGACGTATTAATTCAACCTAGTACTTGCTAATTACTCTGCACATCTTGTATTTTTCTGAGTAAAACTCTCCCCTTATCCTTAATATTCGTTGTGTTTCTTTCTATTATTTCTCTGTTACTCTGACTTTCGAGTATCAACAGGCAAACAGTCTCAGAGAAGAAAAACTCTGATTTTATCTTTGGAACATTGAGGCTGGAGACCAACTTTAAGGAAGTCTAGAGAGGAACAAGTCATTGTATCTCGATTACGCATTGGTCATACAAGACTAACGCACTCCTATATACTCAAACAAGAACAACAACCACGATGTTGAACATGTCAAACACCTTTGACAGTTAAACACTTATTCATGGAATGCAGATTTCTTGCTCACGTCAGAAACCGTTATTTTAAAGGAAACAATATGAAAGATCTGTTTGAAAATGTCAACATGGAGAATATTCTCTCTTTTTTGAGGGAAATAAAATTATACCATAGAATATAGAGATGAAACAAATCAATACCATACAACATAATCCCCAATAATGCTTACACATTGTTAAAACCAATTACTAAAATGTATAAATATAAATACACGATATTTAAAACATCCCAACCGTTAGGCATGATATAACCCCCGACGGGTTGATATGCCGTTAAAATCTATAAACAAACAAACCATTTGTGATGTCATACTAAAGATGGTGAGGAAAATGTTCTTCTTTTGTTGAGGGTGGTATCAAAACAACTCCTCAAAGAAAGGTTAACTGTGCACGTCGCGTTGTATTATAGTTAGTAATGCAGATTAGCAAACCATTGTTAAGGGGTTCGCTTTTCACTGGTACCCATTACATCTAGCCTTGTGTCACCACTAACCTAAATTTAGTAAATAAATATTAAAAGCTACCCTGGATAATGAAGACACATCTTAATAAAATGGATAGTTACATAAAGCATAGTTAGATTCAACCCAGCTTTACTGAACCTAAAAATAGACCTTGTGCCACATCCTGGCAGTGTTGGAGGGGTTGGGTAAACACGTACTTCCCAATCTTGTCATGTTGATATTTGCATTCTTTTAGTGCCAGGATATGACAACCAGATACGAAATGGTCAGTAGTCTCAACATTCTGTTCACATCCTCAACATATTTTATCTGTACCAATTGTTATTAGTAGCTGTACCTATAAGGCGGCATATCGAGGCGTAAAAAGGTTAGGAAGTACTTGCCACAGATCCATTACTACTGAATAGTAAATTCATTGCTCTTCGGTCCACTCCAGAGGACATCTACAGGACAAATATATCAGTTAGAAAATTATTTTATTGGATAGGGATATTAATACTATAATTCTATTTGCAAACAAATCTTATTATAATGGAGATTGTGTGTTTTTCTGTCTGTAACCGAAACTATATTACTACTCAAGTCACTATTCCCTTAATTATTTACGTCAAATTCTCGATATTTTCATTCTTTTAAACCTTCAGTTATTAATAAAAATTGTTTTACATTATTAAATACTGTGAGCATATCTACGTACTAATAACATGCCAATTGTATTTATATATACAACAAAATAGCAGTTTACAGTTTGAACGAGAAGGCTAATTTGCATATTGATATTTAAAATGTTATTTA
The DNA here is from genome assembly GCA_023376005.1 of Doryteuthis pealeii. Classification (NCBI taxonomy): domain Eukaryota; kingdom Metazoa; phylum Mollusca; class Cephalopoda; order Myopsida; family Loliginidae; genus Doryteuthis; species Doryteuthis pealeii. The sequence continues at coordinate 63,189,021 of CM042172.1, read as the reverse complement.
AATAAATATGTGCTTGGTATTATTGATTTCTAATTGTTTGGTTTTATCTTAAGAAATATAAACAAAAATCTCGTGGATAAATCTTAAAAGAAATTTATTTACAAAAAGAAATAACTGTAATATTATTCTTTACTTTCTATTTTAACTAAATAGTTAAATTAGGAAAATTTACCAATGAAAGAGGGGAGTAATGGAAAATGATGGAATAGTTAGTTTCAAAGTTGTTCTATTTTTCGATTATACCCCCTCTGTTTCAGATCATTTTATCTGCATTCTTAGTCAGTTTCATTAGCCTTTCTAATTTAATATGATATCTTATTATATCAAAACTTAAATACTTGCACCCGGAGGGTGCATATATTTGCTAGTAGTATTAAGAATAGTTACCGTAAGCAATAACTTTTAGTTACTTGAAACCATAAACATCTGTACAACTTATTCCATTAGATAGGAAAACTTTTATCAAATAACTGGGCATTTCATCATGGTTTGGTTTGGTTTGGTTTGATTTGTTTTGTGGCATACTAACCTCAGTGGGTCATGTAATGTCGACAGAGATTTGAAATAAATTTATTCTTAATGGATACTCAATTTTTATAAACATGTTTTTCTATTTAACCCATAGATGGAACCCTAACAGGAAGTACCACTCTAGGTCAGATTGGACCATGGAGCAATGGTGATGTAGGGGTGCTCCACATTCCCCAGATCTCCAGACTTCCATAACTGGAACATCCCATCTAATAGTGTTTACATTCACTCCCAGGACTTGAAGACCCTCAGCCACCGCCTCCTAGCAGGTATATTATAAAAAAAGGTTAGGGGCTTGCCATAAAGGCAATAGGGTTGGGGCCATCATATAAGTGCTAGGGCTTGACATGACCTGTCGATTGAGCAAAGGGGTTAACCCGTTACTATTAAATAACGAGTTTAATCCTCGCTTGATGCCCTATTCTTTCGCTCTTCTGTCACATCCTACCCTGGATGATGGGTTGGGTAAATAGGTTGTTGTTTGGTTGGTTGGATTTTACGGCATGGCAACCCTAGTTGGGTTATTTTTGCCGAAGACATTTTATTTCATTCATTCTTATTGGGTATTCACTTTTTTTTTTTAACTCAAATTTTTTTCTTTTTAAACACAATCTTTGATACTAATTTTAAAAATCTACTTAGCCCATAGATCGGACCCTAACAGGTACTACCACTTCAGGTCAACGTGGACCAGGGAGCAATGGTGATGAATGGGTTCCCACATCATTCCCAGGACTTGAACACCCTCAGCCACCGCCTTTTAGCACGTATATGATAAAAAGGGTTGGGGCTTGCCATAAAGGGAATAGGTTTGGGGCGATTATGTTAGGGTTTGACATAACCTACCGATTGATCAAAGGGGAACTATCCCACCGCCCGTCTAGCCAATGTAATGGTTTTGAGTGTTGCATGTCATAGACTGCTTATCCGCCAGGATTTCGTTCTTAAGCATCACGGGTCACCATCCACAGCCCACAGGTGACCCCATTGGGTGTCTTATTCCTCCTCAGAGGTGCAGTAGATGTATTCTAAAGCCCAGCGTAAAGGGCTCGTCGTGGGCCATCATATAAGTTCTAGGGTTTGACATAATCTGCCGATTGATGAAAGGGCAACTATCCGACCACCCGTTTAGCCAAAGTAACGGTCTAAGTGGAGTGTTGCATGTCATGAACTGCTTATCCACCAGGATTCCGTTAAGCATCATGGGTCAGCAACCACGGTCAACACGTGACCCCATTGGGGCGGTCTTATTCCTCTGAAGAGGTGCAACCGAAAGGGTTCGTCGTATAATGTTTATCAAGTTAGTCTCGTAGACCTGTTACTATTAAATAACGAGTTTGATCCTCGCTTTATGCCCTATTCTTCTGGTTCTTCTGTCACATCCTACCCTTGGAAAGCGTATTGGGCAAATAGGCTGGTTGTTTGGTTGGTTGGATTTTACGGCATGGCAACCCTTGTTGGGTTATTTCTGTCGAAGACATTTTATTTAATTCATTCTTATTGGGTATTCACTTTTTTTTTAAAACTCAATTTTTTTCTTTTTAAACACAATCTTTGATACTAATTTTAAAAATCTATTTAGCCCATAGATGGGGACCCTAACAGGTATTACGACTCCGGGTCAGCGTGAACTTGGGTGTAATGGTGATAAAGGGGTACTTCACATACCCAGAGTCCCAGAAGTGGAACTTCACTACTAAATGCAGTTTAACGTCATAGACACTAAGAACTTTATCAACCGCCTTCTAGCACATATATGATAAAAAGAGTTTTGGGGTTGTCGTAAGGCAATAGGGTTGGGACATTCACATTAAAAAGGCTTGATATGACAAGCCAGCTGATCGGAGGAGGGCCGCTCCGACAGCCCATCTCGCAAACGTAAGGAACAAAGTGGAGTGTTTATTTGTCTCATACCCCACCTGTATGGACTGGGCACAAGGCCTCGTTTTAACGGGGTCCACCCACAAGCCGAAGCTAATGGGTGGGAGAGAACAAAAATTGCGTCGATCCCTTCGGCATTCCCCTCAAAGGGGGCGCCTCAGGCGCTGGGCAATAAACCCAGCCCTGCCCCCAAGGGGGCAGGTATTGCCTGGGGGGATATCCCCTGGGATCGACGCTATTAATTTAACACAACTCACCGGTCCAGTGGCCGAAGCACACCGGGTTGAGAAGAACGGGTTGAGAATGGAACAAAGTGGAGTGTTTGTATGTAATGGACTGCTCAGTAACCAGGATTCCGTTCTTAAGCATCACGGTTCGCCACCCACGGCCAACTGGTTGCCCCATTGGGGTGGGATTTAACCCTCTGCAGAGGAGCAGTCGGCGTATTCTACAGTCCCAGCCAACAGGGCGTTCGGTAAATAACTATACCTATGAAAATTCCACAGAATACACGCATAATAATTGTACGAATTTAAACGATAATAACATTCTTACATAAATTGTTGTTGATTTCTGTTTATGTTTTAGAATTCGGAGAATTAATAACGGATAGACGAAACAGAAATAAAATGTAACCTCATATTAGCCCGCCCTGATGGCTGGAGCGGCAGAATACGCTGACTGCACTTTTGCAGAGAGGTAAGGCTCTCTACTATTGAGACCATCAATTGGCTGGGGATGATGACCTGCGATGAGGAACAAATCCTGATGGCTGAGCGGTCCATGATAAGCAACACTTAACTATTGCACTTACTTGGGCTAGACGGGTGGTCGGAAATGCTCCCTCCGATCAATCAGCTGGTCACGTCATGCCCCAGCTCTTATATGATTGTCCATAGAGGAAGTGCGTTGTTTAATGGCTAAAGTCATTGGAAATGGACTCGTTGCCCCGAGGTCAAATCCTGGACGTGGTAATGGCATTTCACTTAGTGCTAATACCCTTCGGAAAGGTGTGAATCCTACTCTCCCTCCAGCTATGGGTAAATAGCAGGGCAGACTGGGTCTTTAACCATGGCTTAAGTAACCAGTGTAGGTGAAGGAGAACTCTGAATTCAAACCTGTTAAACTCCGCTTAAGAAATTGACCTTGTGTCGTATCCTGCTCGTGTGGGGGAGTTGGTAAATATATATATTGACCAACTATGTGAGGATGTTGGTTGCTACCCAGAGGACATCACAGGGGCAATGTGTGATAGGGAAAGTTGGCAAGAGATTGTCATGGATATCCGTGCTACTTGCGCGACATGATGATGATGATGATGATATATATATATATATATATATATATATATATATATATAATATATATATATTTAAAAAAAGATGTGATATTGCTGACATCGAAACCCTACTAGCCAAGATTCAACTTAGGTGGGCTGGTCACGTTGTCCGTATGAATGAGAACAGGCTTCCAAAGGAGAAGGAAAACTCTGAATTCAAACCTGATGAACTCCGCTTAAGAAATTGACCTTGTGTCGCATCCTGCTCGTGCGGAGGGGTTGGTAAATATGTATATGATTGCCCATAACTTATTCTTCTTATAGCAAATCCCTCAATTTTTTCATACAGGTGCTAGAAGGCTGTGACTGAAGATCTTAGTGTTCTAGGTATGACGTTAAACTGAATATCGTTGTGAGGTTCCAGATCTGGAGCTCTGGGGGAATGTGGAGTACCTCTTTAATGCTATTAACCCCAAGTCAACTCTGACCCAGAATGATAGTGTCTATTAGGCTTCCATCTATGGGTAAAATAAATCAAAAAATGAGTTTAAAAAGAAATATTCAATACCCAACAAGAGTGAACTTAACAAAAACTCTTCCGCATAAAATAAATCAAGGGTTGACATGCGTAAAAACCCAACCAACCAACCAACCAACCAACCGACCTTACATAAACAAGGAAGTTTAATATGCTTTGAACAAAGAAACCATAAATTTTTCCCTTCAATTTTTTTGTCTTTTCTGTTTGTTTATTGATTTTACCAGCATATCAAATCGTCTGGGGTTATGTAATTTCTAACGGTTATGAAGTTATACATATCGTGTATTTATATTTATACTTTTTAGTAATTGGTTTTAACAATGTGTCAGAATTATTGTGGATTATGTTGTATGGTATTGATTTGTTTCATGTCTATAATCTATGGTATAATTTTATTTCCCTCAAAAAAGAGAGAATATCCTCCATGTTGACATTTTCAAACAGATCTTTCATATTGTTTGCTTTAAAATAACGGTTTCTGATGTGAGCAGAAAACCAGCATTCTATGAATAAGTGTTTAACTGTAAAAGGTGTTTGAAATATTCCACATTGTGGTTGTTGTTCTTGTTTGAATATATTGGAGTGCGTTAGTCTTGTATGACCAATGCGTAATCGAGATACAATGATTTGTTCCTTTCTAGACTTCCTTAAAGTTGATCTCCAGCCTCCCAAAATGGGTTTGATTAAGAAGAGTTTATTGTGGATGTTGTTATTTCAGTATTGTTGCCATTTTGTATGAAGGAATCTATTAATTTTAGGTTTCAAATCAGTATGTATATCTTGAAATTGCTGGGGATCAAATCTAGAGCCGATTTAGCTGTGGAGTCAGCTCTTTTATTCCACCTCACTCCTATATTCTTGGGATAGAGCAAATTTTTTTTTTTCATATTTTCGTCATTTTTTCTCGGGTTATTAATTATTGTCATAAATTGACAATGTGTTTAAAATATCAATTCTTAATCATTTCTAAAAGAAAATCTTGTGTTACGTAGCGCCTTTTCTTTTCTTCTCTGTCTAGTCTTCTATCTTCTAATGGTCTGGTATATCTTCTACAGGTCTCGTCTGGTCTTTCTTATCTGGGGATTCCGTGTCTGGTTCTGCTGGGGACCATTTCTTATCAGAAGCCTTGTGTCATTGTTAGCTTTTAGTAATAACAACAAGACTTCGATTCACCTTTGATGTTATTTTATTCCGGATCCCCAGAACCAGACAAAATGCGCGCAGAGAGTCACATCTTGCTAGCTTCAGTCCTAACTCTCAACTGTCTAACTGCAACTCTAACTGAGTTCCTTACACCTTAAACCGGAAGGGCTTCTATTGCCTTCCGATTCCCACGGTCCCTTTCCGCAAGGCAAGGTCAGAGTGAGGTCAAGCATTGTCACTCACTCTCAAGGCCATCAGCTGCACTGATCGCCATAAGGATTTCTATACTACCTTAAAAAGTAATAGGGATCCAATTAATATGTAACACTTGCTCCAATGTTCAATTTATATATATTTGCCATTTTGTCTATCTCAAAATCATTTATTTCCTTTTATATCTATTCCTTTCTATTTGCTGTAAATATTTGAAGACCACTTAATCTATACATATATAAAGGGCAGTTGTGCGTATATGTATGTCCGGGGGAAACTTCGAAAATAAAATAATTAACGACAAATAAATATATATACACATTAAAGATCTCCAGGACTTCCTTTTTTAGCAAAAATAATTGAGATTTGATCTATATTCGTGAAGATAATTAAAAAATAAAATTTCAATGATAACAGCATGGATTTTTTTTTCATTTAATATTTTAGATAGTAGATAATATTTCTTTTCAGAGTAGCTGGATCAATGCAAGGTTTTAGGGATTTAAATGGGGCATCACACGAGGATTCAACTCACGATTCAGTAATAATGGATCTGCGGGACTAACTTTAAAAATCCCCCTCTACCCAGGCGATGCCGGGTAGCCGCTGCTAGAAATATCATAAAACTCTGCTATTCATATCTATATTTGTCTATTCATTTACTCATTTTGTAGTAAGTTTTTCTTTTACTTAATTTATCTATTATTTTATTTTCATAGTACTTAAAGACATAAAACTCCAGTAAACATTAAATGAAATAAAACGCCTTTTAAAATATTTAAAAACTTAATTGCTATTTTCTACATAAATTTTCTTGTTTTTATATATTTCATCCAAGTCCAATTAAATTGTTTTAGAAATTGCCTGCTATAAAAATTAAGTTCAGAAAATATTTGCAACGTTGTTTTATTTCATTTATTGTTTAATCTTTTTTGTGTACGGGGGACTAGGTGTTTATGTGTGGGTGGATATGGGCGTTCAAGTACAGCAAAAATAAATCTATATTAAATTTGAAAAGTTCTTCCCTAAAGCGAATGTAGCAGACTAGTACAACGGGAATACAAAACTAGGCATGACTGGGTTGGAAAGGTGATCCACTGGGAATTATGCAAAAATTAAATTTTAACCATACAACAAAATGGTATATGCATAAACCAGAATCTGTTCTTGAGAACGAAACGCATAAAATTCTCTGGGACTTTCAAATAAAAACGGATCACCTTATCCCAGCACGAAGACCATACCTAGTGCTGATTAACAAAAAAGAAAGAACTTGTCAACTGGTGGATTTTGCAGTTCCAGCAGATCACATGGTGAAGCTGAAGAAAAATGAAAAAATATGGACAAATACATGGACCTTGCATTATTTTGTGTCGATATCAGAATTTATGAAATTTCTCACTTGAACTTTTATATTTTTAACAATGCCCCGATCCACTTCTATGCAATTTCCTTAGATTGTGGGACTTCAAGTTAATCATGTTTTTTCTTAGGAAGTTACTGAGCCTATTAGAAAGCGAAAACTTTTCTAAGTATGTGAACAGAGCTCATTAGCACGATCTTTTGTATTTCAGATAAAGATGGATTTCCTGGGGTTTTCTTAATGTGTATATTCGTATTTCTTCATTCCTAGCACTTCTATCACAACTGGAATACTGGCTTAAATGCCTCCGCAAGTACTGAAGAACTCAAATTCTTGCAATGTCTATTTCCAGACCCTTATATTTTGAAAGTTTATCAGAATTTCTTGCTGTTACATATAAATGTATTTTTTTTTTATCAGAGAAGGTAATCGTGAATAAGAAGTTGTGGTATGCCAGATGTTTTTTTTCTGGCGGGAATATCAAAAAGAAATTCACATAATTTGATTGCGTAAGTGCACTCTATTTTTGTGCTCCATTCTTGTAACAATTGTGTAATTCAAGATTATTTAGCTAAACTGGAATTCTGAGTGGTAAACATGAACTAAATGTGTTCCTATGTGTTTAAGGTCAACATTGATAAAAGGATTTTGGACCAAGTATCCAATAGGCACCCCAAATCTTCAACTTAATGAAAAGTTCACATTTTAACTTGTCACCGGTAACTTCCGCTTCCAAATTTTTGTAAAGAAATGATTTTAAAGAAAATTTTATGAAATGGTTGGTACACGTAATCAAATTAAAATTCAATAGCAAAATCTTTTTTTAAATAAATACTTTTTAATCAGAAGTTTATGGGTATTTTTCAACACTTACGATAAATAAAAAAAAACGAAAGACGTGTTTATACTAAAATAGTTTTTACTTAATCCAAAGAGAAATGCAATTATGTTTATTTAAATAAAAATACAGTTTTTATTTGCTAAATATTTTTTATGTTTATTTAAATAAAAGGATGCTGTTCAGAAATAGTATCACAACATTTGTAAAATTTGTTTTGTTAGATACAATATAAATTCAAAAAATGTGATGAGTTAAAATATGAACCTTTACATTAAGTTGATGATTTGGGGTGCCAATTGGATACTTGGTCCAGGATTTTCAGTTGGTGTTGCCAACCCGGGGAAATTGTTTAAATACGCAATGTTGCATATTCTTATTACGTTCTAACATCTTTCTGTTCAACTAATTCATGTTGGTCCGTATCAGGTTCCCTTTCGGCTTCTTTTGCATCAGGTTCTCTCTCTCTCTCTCTCTCTCTCTCTCTCTCTCTCTCTCTCTCTCTCTCTCTCTCTCTCTCTCTCTCGTTCTGTGTTCCATCAATGTTCTTATCATTTAAGGAACATGGAGACATATTTGAGTTTTCACATCAGCGTTAGCTGATGGCCTTTCACTGGAGTCTGGGTGATAACAACTCTCCTCGGGTCTCCATGACTCTTCTGTGTATTCTGGCAGATTGCAGCAGTGCAGTATTCTGGATGGTCTCGATTCTCCCTCTGATTTCCAGATTGTCCAAACATTTTCCCAATCTTTTTGGGACCGTTCCAAGTGCACGAACTACAATTGGTATAACTTTGACTTTCATATTCCATAGATTTTTCAGTTCTTTGGCAAGATCCAGGCATTTGTCCATTTTTTTCATTTTCCTTCAGCTTCATCCTGTGATCTGCTAGAACTGCAAAATTCACCAGTTGACAAGTTCTTTCTTTTTTGTTAATCAACACTAGGATTATTATTATTATTATTATTATTATTATTATTATTATTATTGTTATTGTTATTATTATTATTATTTACAAAACCCCTCTTTAAGCATTTAAGAGTTTAACGCGTTTGAATTCAGAGGTTTCCTTCTCCCAGACTGATTGCCTACCCAGGGTTAAAGATCCCGGCTTTTCCTACAATCTGCCTATAGATCTAGGGATAATAGCAGGATCCAAATATTTCCAAAGCGTATTAGCACTATATGAAACAACCTCGTCCAGAATTTGAACTCGGGTCTCCGAATCTACTTCCTATGACAATAATTATTGCACAACGAGCCTCCTTATTATTATTATTATTATTATTATTATTATTATTATTATTATTATTATTATTATTTCCGCTCCCTTTGAGTTTTTCCATCAGCTAACGCTGATGGTATTTCTCTGGAATCTGAGTGACAACAAGTCTCCTCAGGTCTACAGGACTCTTCTGAGTATTCTAGCCGATTGCAGTAGTCTGGATGGTTTGAATTCCTCCTCTGATTTCCAGATCCTCTTATCATTTTCCCATGATTTTGGGGCCGTTGTAAGTGCACGAACTACAATTGGTATCACTTTCAAGGTCATATTCCACAGCTTTTTCAATTCTCTGGCAAGGTCCAAGTATTTGTCCATCTTTTCGTTTTCTTTCAACGTCACCCTGTGATCTGCTGGAACCACAAAGTCAACCAGTTGGCACGTTCTCTCTCTTTTTTTTTTGTTAATCAACACTATTAATCCTGGCTACATTTTTACATTATGTTTAATTGATTATGTTTCACTGAAATCTAACAATAAGTGGTGGTACTAATTATATTTGATGCCCATGGAATAGTCCCCAGTTCCTGGCAAAAGACTTGGGGATTTGGAGATTAGAGGATGTTCGAAATCATCCAGACTACATCACTGTGTTAAAATCAGCTCGAGCACGTAGAAGAGTCATGGAGACCGGAGTAGACTTGCTGTCACTCAAACTCCAGTAAAAAAAACCTACTAGTTAGAGCTGGTATTAAAAATACACATAGAATGATAATCTAACAATAAGTGGTGGTGGTGGTGGTGGTACCATTTTATATTTGATGCCCATGGAATAGTACCCACAGGTCTGGCAAAAGACTGGGGGAATAGGAAATTAGAAAAAGAAAAGACATCATCCTGACTATATCACTGTGTTAAAATCAGCTCGAGTACGTAGAAGAGTCCTAGAAACGAGGATGGACTTGTTGTCACTCAGACTCCAGTAAAAAAAAAACACGAGTTAGAACTGGTGTTAAAAATACATATAGAATAGTATTATCTGCGTTATTCGGACTATTGTACCCATCTTCATTGTTATTTGTACAACGTTTCGGCAAATAACAATGAAGATGGGGACAATAGTTCGAATAACGCAGATAATACTAATCTTCAAGCCTCATCTCAAACATTCAGAGAAATAACATGTAGAATGATAATGATAAAATCAATGTAAGTAAAGTAAAAAGTAAAGTCGTCGGGGCGACCTAATGTCGGTATCGGCCAGACAGCGAGGGGGTCTATCCCCTTTTCAATAGCGCTAGACCAAGGAGATTATTTTAGCATCTGAGGTGGAGCTTCACATCAGCTCCTCACTTTACCTCACTTTGCCACACAGATCCCAGTGCTACTCATTCGCTGAGTTGGCAAGGGCCGGTATCGAACCAAGAACCTTGTGATTCCTAGCCGAACACTCTACCGGCTGAGCTAAACCGACCCTCAAATCATCTATTGCTTTTAATTGAAACTTTTAATTAAACTTTTAATTAAACTAGTGTTAAAAATATGCATAGAATGATAATGATAAAATCAATGTAGTGTTTATGTACGCGCGTGAGAGAGAGAGGGGGGGGTCGAGAGGGGGGTTGAGTTAGAGAGAGAGAGAAAGAGAGAGAGGGAGAGAGAGAGAGAGAGGGGGAAAGAGAGAGGGGGGATCGAGTTAGAGTAAAAAGCTATTAATCAAAACGTAAAAGTGAATAATAAACAAGTGCATGTAACGTAGATAACGAGGTTTAAAATATATCTATCTAGAAAAAGAAGAGACTGGTCTTTTATTTTTCAGTTAGGCAACCCTGATTAAAACTAGTGGATCAATATTTCATTTGTTATGATGTATAATATATATATATTTAATATAATATATATATATATATATATATAATATAATGTATAATATATATATATATAATATAATGTATAATATATATATATATATATGATATAATGTATAATATATATATAATATATATATATATAATATAATGTATAATACAATAGCGCTAGACCAAGGAGATTATTTTAGCATCTGTGGTGGAGCTCCACACCTACCATCAGCTCCTCACTTTACCTCACTTTGCCACACAGGTCCCAGTGCTACTCATTCGCTGAGTTGGCAAAGGCCGGTTTCGAACCAAGAACCTTGTGATTCCTAGCCGAACACTCTACCGACTGAGCTAAACCGCCCTCAAATCATCTATTGCTTTTAATTGAAACTTTTAATTAAACTTTTAATTAAACTGGTGTTAAAAATATGCATAGAATGATAATGATAAAATCAATGTAGTGTTCATGCACGAGCGTGAGAAAGAGAGAGAAGAGAGAGAGAGGGGGGTTGAGAGGGGGGTTGAGAGGGGGGTTGAGGGGGGATCGAGTTAGAGTAAAAAGCTATTTTAAGTGAATAATAAACAAGTGCATGTAACGTAGATAACGAGGTTTAAAATATATCTATCTAGAAAAAGAAGAGACTGGTCTTTTATTTTTCAGTTAGGCAACCCTGATTTAAACTAATTCCTCAATATTTCATTTGTCATGCCTTTTTGGTCATCTCCCCTTTTTAAACGTCTTATTTCATATTCATACACGGAGAGAAAGACATAGACAGAGAAATAGAAAGACAAACTGTGTGGAAGGAAAAATCAACTGGCCAATTATGGCACTTAAAAACTTAACAAAAACAAGACACTTTGCCACACAGATCCCAGTGCTACTCATTCGCTGAGTTTGCAAGGGCCGGTATCGAACCAAGAACCTTGTGATTCCTAGCCGAACACTCTACCGGCTGAGCTAAACCGACCCCTCAAATCATCTATTGCTTTTAATTTCGCCTTGTTGGTTGATAACGCTAATCATGAAATGAACGTATTATTACTATTATATTACAAAGTATTTTTCGTTTTTACACCGAGTGCACTGATCTGTTTCTCTTTTATCATTCGCAAAAATCTGCCGGGCGAAGATTAACTGCGTTTCAAGATAGATTACAAATTGAGTTTCTTTGATGCCAAAAAAGAATGTTAGATGTGTTCCTTGAAACTGGTTAATTACCGTTTCTTCTGCCCGATTCGCCAGCCGACAGAGGGCGCGGTGGTCAACCCCGATGCTCTTTCCGTTTTGAAACTGTTCGTCGCGGTTCAAACACCGCTGAGATTTAAGTGGTGTCAACAGAGCGGCTTTCCGCTATATTTTAACATTCACGATAGCTGACTCACACACACATATATATATAGCTTCACTTTTTACGCATGAAAAAAAAATGGAGGGAGTGTGCGTGCGCGCGATATATATATATATATCTTATTATAATGGAGATTGTGTGTTTTTCTGTCTGTAACCGAAACTATACTTCCTACTCAAGTCACAATTCTCTTAGTTATTGACATCACATTCTCCATGATTTTATTTTTATCTAAACATCAATTATTAATAAAATTGTTTTACTTTATTAATACTGTTAACTATGTCTACATACTGACAACATGCAATTATATTTATATATACAACAAAATAGCGGTTTACAGTGTAAACGGGAAGGCTAATTTGCATATTAATATTAAAAAATCGAATTTAATAAATATGTGCTTAGTATTATTGATTTCTAACTGTTTGGTTTTATTTTAATGAATATAAGCAAAATCTCTTCAATGAATCTTAAATGAAATCCATTAACAAGATAAAATAACTGTCATTTTATTCTTTACTTCCTCTTATAACTAAATACTTAAATTAGAAAAAATAACAATGAAAGACGAGAGTGATGGAAGAGTAAGTTTCAGTTGTTCCATTTTTTATTATACTCCCTCTGTTTCAAATCTTTTATTATACTCCCTCTGTTTCAAATATTTTTATCTGTATTCTTATTTAGTTTCATTAGCCTTTCTAATTTAATACAATATTTTATAACATTAAAACTTAAATACTTGCACCCGGAGGGTGCATATATTTGCTAGTATATATAATATAATGTATTATATCTTCTTATTATAATGGAGATTGTGTGCTTTTCTGTCTGTAACCGAAACTATATTACTACTCAAGACATAATTCCCTTAGGTATTTACGTCACATTCTCAATGATATTGTTTTTATTTAAATTTCCATTATTAATAAAATTGTTTTATATGATTAATACTGTTGGCCTTATCTACAACATAATAATGTACAATTGTATTTATATGTACAACAAAATGGTGGTTTATTGTGTGAACGGGAAGGTTATTTTGCATATTGATATTAAAAATTTGATTTTAATAAATATGTGTTTGGTATTATTGATTGGTAATTGTTTGGTTTTATTTTAATAAATATGAGCAAAAGTTTCGGGGATAGATCATAAAACAAATCGATTAATAATAACAAATAACTGTAATTATATTCTTTCTTCTTATTTTAACTAAATAGTTAAATTAGGAAAATTTAGCAATGAAAGATAGGAGTGATGGAAGCGTAAGTTTCAGTTGTTCTATTTTTCAATTATACTCCTCTCTGTTTCAAATATTTTTATCTTCATTCTTATTTAGTTTCATTAGCCTTTCTAATTTAATACAATATTATATTATGTTAAAACGTAAACATTTGCACCCGGAGGGTGCATATATTTGCTAGTATATATAATATATATATATAATATAATATATATATAATATATATATATATATATGTATATATATATATATATATGTATAATGTATATATATGTATATATATATATATATATATAATATATATATATATATATATGTGTGTATATATATATATGTGTGTGTGTGTATGTGTGTGTGTGTGTGTGAAAGAGTGGGAGAGAGAGAGGGGGAGAGGGAATGGGAGAGAAAGAGCCAAAGAAATAAACTAAAGGTTAAAGAGAATAATAATAATAAACACATGCTTGTTGTGTATAAACTGTATTATAAAATATAAATGTATCTACCCAACCCATTCGTATGAGTAGGATGTGACGCATGGTGAATTTTAAGCGGAGTTTAACAGGTGTGAATTAAGTCCAGTCTGTCCTACTATTTAACCATAGATGGAGGGGGAATAGTTTGATTCATACCTTTCACAAGGGTGTTAGAACTGTATGAAACACAAACAGTCTCGTACAGGCTTTGAACTCGGGTCACCGTGTCCATTTCATTCGAAGATAACCATCACACAACCGGCACTTCGTAAATCTTAAAACATATACGATGCTGATATAGAAAATAAAGAAACTGTTTTTGGTTTTTATATTATTTGGATTATTCGGACTATTGTCCTCATCTTTATTATTATCTGTACAACGTTTCGGTCGATGTGCCCTCCGGTCTTTTTCGGGTATTTATTTTCGAACTCGAGAACCTCCTTTTGAACTCTGGTACTTTTTTGTCGTAATCGGGAGACATCACGAAACCTTAAACCCAATCCTTTATTCAATCCACGGGGCTATATGTTCTCATTCCACTCACCATGACTAGGTAAGAGTGTTAAGCTGTGTTAATTATTATTACTAGCAAATATATGCACCCTCCGGGTGCAAGTATTTAAGTTTTAATGTAATGAAATATCGTATTAAATTAGAAACGCTAATGAAACTAAATAAGAATGCAGATAAAAAGATTTGAAACAGAGGGGGATATAATCGAAAAATAGAACTACTGAAATTTACTCTTCCATCACTCTCGTCTTTCATTGTTATTTTTTCTAATTTAAGTATTTAGTTAAAAGAGGAAGTAAAGAATAAAATGACAGTTATTTTTTCTTGTTAATGGATTTCTTTTAAGATTCATTGAAGAGATTTTTGCTTATATTCATTAAAATAAAGCCAAACAGTTAGAAACCAATAATACTAAGCACATATTTATTAAAATTACATTTTTAATATCAATATGCAAATTAGCCTTCCCATTCACACTGTAAACCGCTATTTTGTTGTATATATAAATACAATTGCATGTTATTAGTATGTAGATATGGTTAACAGTATAAATAAAGTAAAACAATTTTATTAATAATTGAGGTTGAAATAAGGATAAATTCATTGCGAAAGTGACGTCAATTACTAAGGGAATTGTGACTTGAGTAGTGATTTAGTTTCGGTTACAGACAGAAAAACATATAATCTCCATTATAATAAGATGTTACTGTCGCCCTTGACCAAGATTAGACCTGCAGCCTAGAGGACTGTTTTAACTCAACGCCTATATCCACTACGCCATGTGTTCAATTTTTGTTTCTTTTTGTTTTATTTTTAGGTTGGCAATCCTGATTGAAAACTAGCTGGCGTATGCTGACCTTGAATACAAGTGAAAAATATTCCGTACATGTTTAACTCTTTGAATTTAGACTCAGCTGAATGTTTTATATACTGGGCTTTTCACAGTACCAAATCTATATACCGTTATATACCTTTCTTTCTTACTTCTTACTCTGTCGTCTATTCTTCCGGCCGGCTTTGCTTCTGATCGTCTATCATCTATCTTGGTCTGGTATATCTTCTAAGGTCTCGTCTGGTCTTTCTATTGAGGATTCCGGGTCTGGTTTCTGTTGGGGATCATTCCTTATCAGAAGCCCTGTGTCATTGTTAGTTTTTAGTAATAAACACAAGACTTCGATTTATGCTGATGTTACTTTATTTCAAATCCCCACCCAGACAATCTGCGCAGATGAGGCTTACATGTTGCTAGCTCGGCTTCTAAGTTCTAACTGCCTCTTACTTACTTAGTATACTTAAACCGGAAGAGGGCCCTCTATGGGGCTCCGGTTCTCACGATTCATCCCCAGAACGCAAGGTCAGATTGAGGTCAAGCGCCGTCACTCACCCTCAAGGCCATCAGCTCTACTAATCGCCATAATGATTTCTACAATACCTTATAAAAGCATTAGGGATCCAATAATTGTGTAACAAATGAACTTACGTTTGGTTAAGTGTCACAAAAATATATAGTTTCCCTTTTTTACGCATGAAAAAATCTAGGTAGTGTTCATGTGCGCACGCGAAAGAAAGAGAGAGAGAGCGAGAGAGAAAGAGAGAGAGAGAGAGAGAGGGAGAGAGAGAGAGAGAGAGAGAGAGAGAAAGGAGAGAGAGAGAGAGGGTGAATCGAGTAAGAATAAAAGCTATTAATCAAAGCGTAATGTATGTAACGTTGATAACGAGGTTTAAAATATATTCAACGTCGTTCTAGAAAAAAACATGAGACTGTTCTTTTATTTTCAGGTAGCAACCCTAATGTAAACACCTAGTTGCTGACATACTGCCCTGACACAAATGTCAAACTAATTCACAACCATACAGCGTACAGCCCTGATGGCATTCTCACAGGATCTGGGTGATACAGAGCTCTAAAAACACTCCCCATACGGGTCTCCATGCACAATCTTCAACATTGTGCCTGACATCTGAGGCAGATTCAACTACAAACGCAGCTCGACCATAGTATTACTAGGCAAATACAAAGGCAAATATCCCTCCAGCACTACTCCAAACTACTGATTTCCAGATCTTTCCAACATTCCTTTTCCAATCTATCTTCTGGGACACGTTATCAACTAAAAAGTGGATCAACAAGCCAACTAAACCAACAAAATACTGTAGTACCAAACAACTTCGACGCTTAACATCACATACATATTCCATTAGACTATTTTTAACCATTCAATACCATAAACAACTGAAACAGATCCAGGAATAACAAGTAAAGAAAAAACCATTTTATCTCATAATCTGAAACAAAAAATACACAATAATACATAACCAATCAAACAAAACATATACACAAAGCATACAAATAAATCAACAACCAAAAACATCAAAAAACACAATAAAAAATTCACGTAGCACTCCAATGCACATACAATATCACTATATAATATAGATTGACACACAGAACATTAACTAATCAAAATAACAATACTAAAAACATACATCGACATAAAAAAATTAAAAAACAATATCAAAAGAAAACAAAAAACAAATAACCAAAAATCTTATCAGACCCAAAACATACCATCGAAACCAAAACTAATAAACTAAAAATGTACAACTCCCCACCAACAAGTACATAGCTCACAAAACAATACAAGGGACAATACCACGATAAGCCATAAATCACACACCACTAACACTATCAGTCAGCAACAAAAAAACTAAAATGTAAAAATGTGCATAAAGTTATCAATTATCGACAAACCCACATAAATGGAAAAATTATATCACACTATATCACTAATAAAATAAACACTACTCTATGTAACAGCATAATCACATTCGCCTTCATATCCAACAATTTTTATATTTTTTAAATCAATAATACACAATCTACATAAGATAAACTTAAATATAATATAACAACAAACGCAAACACCCATCCATAATACATTAATACTAAAGAGCATATTAGAAGAGTATAATCATAACATCAAAAAACCCATACACAATAAAAAAGCAACCGAGTCTCATCAACAAACTTCAGAGACGGACTTATTCCTTCTCCACCTACCCCCACAAAAAAAAATTATCACAACCCAAACAAAATCTCACGCACTCAATCCCCCAAGACCCAAAACTCAACAAACAAACAACAAAACAACAAAAAACCAAAAATAACGATGAATCAACAATGTAACGAATCGCAATTCGTGCATCCACCCTAAGAAATACACTATAAACCAACCCACACAGCTTTAACAGACACTACCTAAAAGAAAACCATGAAAGATACATCAATCAAAAGGTTTAGTCCAGGCGCATAAACACCAACACAACCCCATAACTTAAACCCCCAAAAAAGAAAGCATCTAAAGAAGAGAAAGAAATAAGAGAATAAACGGCAAGAGTCCCAATAAATTCTCCGAGATACCGAAAGAGCAGTAATATTAAGAATAATAAAAAACAAAATAAACACTAAGTAAAATACGTCGACAACCAAACGCAGCTCACAACACAGCAAGAAAACCACAAAAGAAAAATCCTCCAAAACAGCTATAAGTAAAACAACATCTTACACACCACCCAGCGCCAGGCAGGTCAACACAAGAATCTCACTACTCAACACACTACTCGCAAAAAAAGGAGACATACACAAATGCTTATACGTTCGGAAATCACAGCCAAGACAAAAAAAACAAAACAAAAATAAACCTCAACAAGCAAAACACCCCAATCAAAAGACAAAAAAAAAAAAAAAAAACAGAATAAAAAACGAGCCACCTAACAACCACTAAAATTACTTAAACATAATTACTGGGAGATCAGCCAATATTTACACAAAATCAAGGAGAATAATTATTCGAAAAAAAGAAAATAATCCCACAAACTACCACACATTAAAACTATACAATTATACTTATTATTAACATTAAATATTATTCACGACATCCCTTTAAGAGCAAGTAAATTTAGGTAATACCCAATTAATAATAACACCTAACACCAAAAACACTTATCTAACGCAGAAACAAAAAACAATAACCGTCAGTGACACTACGGGAAAGACCCATCCTCACCAACAAATCCATCCACCTCACTGGCCAGATGAAACCCATAAGTAATAAAAAAGAACTAAACAAGCGGAAACCTGTAACCATTCTGAGCAATAATCCATCTATGACCCTAAGGACACGGCACAGCCATGATACTTAATCACACCACATACCAATTGAACGCCCCCTTGAGATAAGAGTAACCCACCTACCAGAAACGATTAACACCACCAATATCTACGGCAACCCCACAATGACCAAGAGATATCACAAAAGAGTAGAAAAGCACACAAAATATATACAAACGAAGAATACTCAAAATCTAGCAAATATATCCCCAACAAGAAAGTCCACACACTCTTGTACATTTTCAAACACAAAAAAAAAAACAAGCCTATAAAATATATCATAGCAATCATGACAATATAAAAATCCCACTGTGGGCAAGCTCAAATAGATCATCGATAGATCAGTGCGAAACAGGAAGCAGACCAAGAACGACTCAACGAAAGACTCCACAAACAACAACACTATCTGCCACCAATCAGCTGGTCAATACACACCAAAGACAAAAAAATTTAAATATTAACCATAACATCACAAACACCAAACAAACGAAAGTACCAACACTAAATTCCACAAGAAAACATTGCATCTATATAAGTAACACACCATAACTACCCAACACAATGACGAACATAAGACGAATAACCCAATAACAAAATAAAATCCCATGTCAACAAAACTACATACACCATAAACCACTCGAGTTTCCTACCAACCCAAAAACGTTCTTTACAGTCAACACACACAAAGTACACCCCACAAAACAAACCCAAATCAAATACCCACAACAAGCAACACCCAACAAAACAAACAAACAACCCAAACCCCAACAAAAAAACAAAAATACACACACAAAAACCCAACCAAACAACCCCAAACAACACAACCACAATATAAAACCACAGACCCCACCCCACCCATAACACACACCACAACACACTAACCCCACAAAAAATACACCCTCGAAGATTACTGCAGCACACAAGGATACAAAAAACAAAACCCAAAAACCAAAAACCACAACAACAACAAACAAAACAAACACACGCAAAGAGCAATTCAAGAACGAAACCAGTCATCCACAGGCACGGCTTTACTACAAGACCTACTCATGTATATTCTCCTCTGTCATAACTACACTCACATCTATTAATCCTGGTAAGACAATTTATATTTACCCCATATATAATTATATACAACCAATTCGAAACGCTATATTTCAGCTATAATTACAATAAACCAAAAACTAAGAAACACTCAATAACAATAAAGTATAAGGTCAAAGGTGGACTAGCACAAATTCAATAAATTATAACTTAACACAACACACCGCGCCTTAATAAATAAAACGAAAGCAAAAAACCCCATACAAAAAATAAAAAAAAAAAAGAACAATAGTCACACTACAGGCGGCAAATGAAAGCCAAAAGACACGACTAGGAAAAAGAAAAGGAAACCACAAATCTTGAGAAACGCATATAACAGCAATGATTCAAAAAAGTAAATCCACCTAACATAGAAAATCTAACAACGAAAATGACTCCATTAACTAACACACCAATAACCCAAACCAGAACTACAGCAGCAAGGACTCACAACTCAAAGCTTCTTCAAAATAACAAGCCTTAAATAAATTTACAGAGCTCAGCACCCACGCGTTACATAGAGTCACATGGAGGTCACAGGAAATCACAAGACTCTGACTGTCACTACATAACTCATCAATGACACAACAAAATAGAACACTACATGAGATCTAAACAGGAAATGCTGGTCAAATTCAAATAATTACAAATAGAATCGATTAAAAAACTATAAACTACCCCATAATCAGAACAAATTAAAGTGATTGGGGACTCGGTCGGTGAGAATAATAACAAAAACCAACCCCAACCTTCAATTTAATAACATAATTTCTGACTAACCTCTGCCCACCCCAAAACCACGACTAAAGACAAAAACAAACACCAGAACACAACCACCACACACACCAGGACAACTGTACCCACCAAACAAAAAAAACCAACAGCACAAACACCCAACAAAACAAGAAAAAAAACCTCAAAAGAAAGGATCTGAGCAGAAAGAGCAAAAATCCCAGAAGGAAGACGCGAATAGAGAATAAAAATTAAAGACGCCAAAGGAAAAGCAAAATAATACATGATACATTGACCCCAACTCACTATTCCATCAACATAAACCCACAACCTAAAAAACAGGGGTGGTAACAAGAAATACACTAGCAATACAGGAGCCCAAAGGTAGAGAGAGTCGTGAGAAATGACCAGGATGGACTTGATTGTCACTAACCCCAAAAATCAAGACTAAACAAAACGCGCAGGTAAAAATCAACGAAGATCCACAGAAAAACAACCGAGTTCAACAAAAAAAAACTGGTGGTTAAAAAATAACAACATCACACACTCAATTAAGAAAAAAAAAAATCAGCAATAATTAAATATGAAACGTTTTAAACGGGACCAAAAAACTAACGTAGTAAAACCAAAAAAAACAACCTCTTTATTGTTATTTTGTACACAACGCTTTCCGCCAAATAACACAAAACACATAAGGGGACGAATAGATCCAGAAGTACCAAACGCAGATAAAAAACTAATCCCCACAAACTATCACCCTAAAACAAAAAACTCATACAACAAAAAAAGCAACACTCTATACTACACGGAACACCCGAATTCAGAGTAAGAAAACCCAAGAAAAACTACAAAACATAACAGACACCCATCCATGCATAAAATAACTACAAATGAATAAACCAATCAATGTAAAAGACTAAACAAAAACAGAGAATAAAACCCCAAGCCAAAACGCCCAAACGTCCCACCGGGGACGACCTAGGATGTCCGGTATCCCAAAAAACCCCCACCTCACGAGACCCCAGAGAACACACCCCGACAAAAGACGGGGGAGTCTACGTTAAACAACAAAAAAAAAAAACATATTATCCACTAGCACAAAGCTAAAATAACGACACAACCAACGGACGCATTATTTTAGCAAAACACTCACCCACCCATACCCCACCATAACTGATAAGGTTCAGAAAACAAAAAAACAAACGAGCTCAACACATCGAGCTCAAAACACAACACCCAGCCATACCAACACTTTCACCAGCTCACAAATAACGCAACCACTCCCAACAAAACACAAAAAACAACAACCAACCCACCCCAACACAAAAACTTGGCCCACACAATCCCAGATCCCCAGTCCAGGCTAACACGAACTAAACAATACCACAACAGACACAAACAAACCACAAAAAAGAGCCTAAACAACAAAACACAAAACAACACCAAGCCCACTACCAAATCGCTGAAGATTGGCAAGAGAGGCGGCCAATATCACAAAGAAACAACAACACCAACACAAGCCAACACGAACCAACACACACTACATCCACAATCGCAACTCTACCACCCAACATAACCAGCGACCACAAAAAAAGAACACACAAACAAAGCCAAAAAAAACACAAAAACAACGAAAAACAACACAACACAAAACCACCAACAAACACAACAAAACAACCAAAACACCAGAACGACCACAAAAACACCCCCACCCACCCAAAACAAAACAACCGTCCCCAAAACAAAAAAAAAAAAAACCACAAAAAACAACAAAAAACAAAACCATCCAAACCCCAAAAAAGACACATAAACCAAAAAAAAAAAAAAAAAAAAAGGCATAGAGAGACGCCCTAAAAAAAAAAAAAACCCACTACAAACACAAACAAAAACACCCAAAAATGGAAAGAAAACACCAAAAACCAAAACCCGAAAAACCCCAAAAAAACACACAAACCCAAAAACAAAAAAAAAAAAAAAAAAAAAAAAACCAACCAACCAAACACCCCCAAAAAAAAACCCCCACAAAAAACAACAACAACACCCCAAAACACCAAAAAAAAAACCACCACACCCCCAAAAAACAAAAACCACAACCATAGAAAAAAACCCACAATCAACAAAACCCAAAAAATAACCACCAACACCAACCCAATAAAACACTACACAAATAAATATAAACTAAATTTATAATTGAAAAAACTATATTAAAATATAAAACAAAACAACGAACAAAACTTTTAATTTTATTAGCCAAAACGCCACAGAAAACAATGGTCTACAGTTAAAAATAACACCAGAACCACCTAATGAAAATAAAACGCCGCCAAAAATACCGAACTCCCATACCGCCACATCCAACAAAAATTACATCACACCAGTTCGAACCGTCCCCAGAAAAAAAAAAAAAAAAAAAAAAAGTACAAAAAAAAAAAAACAAAAAAAAAAAAAAAACCGAACCAACCACAAACCACAACACACACCAACCCAAAAAAACCACCCCCAAACAAAAACAACACCAAACCAACACCCAAAAAAACAACCGCCAAGAAAACCAACAACCCCCAACACAAAAAACCCACAAACCACAAAACACACAAACAACCAACAACCAAACCACAAAACACAACACCACACAACCAAAAAAAACCAACCAAAAACACAAAAAAACCACAAAAACACAAAAAACAAAAAAAACAAAACCTAACAAAAACAAACCAACAACCCCAAAAAAAATAACACCACAAAACAACAAAAAAAAAAACAAACAAAACACACAAAAAACACCAAAAAAAAAAAAAAAAAAAACAAAACAAAAAAAAAAAAAAAAAAAAAAAAAAAAAAAACAACCAAAAAAAAACAGACAATAAAACCCAAAAAAAGAACAAACCACACACCACAACCACAATATACACACACCAAAAAACACACAACTAACAGACAACAAAAACAAGAGAAGACACGAAACGAAAAGAAACGAGAAAAACAAGAACCAGAGCAGAAAAAAAACATAACCCACAAGCCCCACACACGAAAAAAAACGACAGAACAGGGAAGAACAACAGAACCCAACTGCGCCATAAGAGGAACAACAACGCACAGCAGGAAAGAAAAAAGGACAAAAAAACAAACAAAAAAAAAAAACAAAAACAAAACAAACCCAACAAAAAAAAACCACCCAAAAACACCACAAAACGCCCAAAAAAAACAAAGAGGAAAAAAAAAAACCAAAAAAACCAAGACAGAAAAAAAACAAAAACAGAACAAAAAAACCCACGAAAAAAAACCACAAAAAGCGACACACAAACCCCAACAATACCAACCAAAAAACAAACAACAAACAAAAAAAAAACAAAAAAAACAAACAACACCAAAAAAAAAACACAGAAAGAGACACAGCAAAACCCAAAAACAACGCAAACACTTGACAAGAAAAACAAAAAACAAACAAAAAAACACAAAACAAACAAAGCAATGCCCACCCAAAAAAAACGGCCAGCAACGCCGGAGAAAAAATAACATACAGAAAAGAATCAGCCCAGAAAAGAGGGACTCAAATACACAACAGAGAGAAAAACAAAAGAGAAAGAACTAAAATAATAATAAAAAAGAAAAAAAAAACACAAGAGAACGCAAAAAAAAAAACAAAAAAACCGTCATTAACCCAAACCAAAATCAACCAAAACCAAACAAAAAAAAAACAAAAGGGTCTAAAAGTTCCATATATTTCCACCACAGTAAAAAACCATTCTCCCCACCCACACCTTTCCCTTTACCCACCACACAGAACCACACACCACACACGCCACACAAAATAACAAACAACAACACCACACAAAAAAAATTTCAAAAAAAAACACATCATACAAAAAATAAAAAAAAAAAAAAAAAAAAAAAAAAAAAAACTTTGTAAAAAAAAACAAAACAAAACAAAAAAAAAAAAAAAAAAAAAAAAAAAAAAAAAAAAAAAGAAATAAATAAAAAAAAAAAAAAAATAAAAAAAAAAAAAAAAAAAAAAAAAAATATGTGTTTTCATTCATACAATAGATTAAAATAAACACATTACAAATAATAGGAATTTAACCTACGACCGTGAATCTTTGGTATTTATTCATTCAATGAATTCCAAATTCTTACTCATTATTAATGTTATGATCAGTCAAAGGATAACATCAAATTTGCGAGAAATAGTAGTAACGGTAAAAACAAAGATAGACTGATTACCTATTAAACACAGTGGAACATGAGGAACTGTGGGCGTCTATAAGTTATGACATGGGTGCGGACAATCACTAGGGCTGGTAATGTGAGAGGCTCATGATAGAAGAAGTATAGAACTAACGCCAAATATGATGGAAGTAATAAAGATTCTCATACAAACGAAAAGTGAATAAAAAAGTGAACAAATATGCATGCGGTGATTAGTAACCGCGGTAGGCGAAACCGCGAGTTTAAAAATATAATCTATCTAGAAAAAAGAAGAGCAGTCCCGTTATTTTCAGTTAGGCAACCCTGATTAAACTAATTCCTCAATATTTCATTTGGTTTATGTAATGCCTTTTTTGGGCATCTCGCCTTTTTAAACGTCTTATTTCATATCGATACACGGAGCAGAAAGACCATAGCAGAGAAATAGAAGACAACTGTGTGAAGGAAAATACCTGGAATTATGGCACTATAAAAACTTAAACAAAAACAGACACTTGCCACACAGACCCAGTGCACTCATTCGCTGAGTTGCAAGGCCGGTACGAATCCAAGAACATGTGATTCCTAGCGAACACTCTAACCGGCCTGAGCTAAACCGACCCCAAATCATCTTTGTTTTAATTTCGCCTTGTTGGTTGATAACGCTAATTCATGAAATGAAGTATTATTACTATTATATTACAGTATTTTCGTTTTTACACCGGGGCACTGATATGTTTCTCTTTATCATTCGAAAAAATCGCCGGCAGATTAACGCGTTTCAGATGATTACAAATTGAAGGTTTTCTTGATCCAAAAAAGAATGTAGATTTTTCCTTGAAACTGGTTTAATTAACGTTCTTCTTCTGCGATTCGCCAGCCGACGAGGGCGCGGTGGTCAACAGCGCCGATGCCTTTCCGTTTGAAACTGTCGTCGCGGTTCAAACACCACTGGAGATTTCAGTGTGTCAACAAGAGGCTTCCGCTATATTTTTAACTATCACGCAGACGAATCACACAAATATATATAACTATGCTTCACTTTTTACAGCTATGAAAAGAATGCAGAGAGTGGTCGTTGCGCGCGACATATATAATCATAATTATTTAATATATATATATTATAATTAACATAAATCTGATATAAATATATATAAATATAATATTAATAACTATAATTAAAGCTTAAATATAATATTTAATATTAATATAATGTTTAATATGATATAGGTCTTATTATATATATTATCTATGCGCGTCGTCAGTCCTTGCTCATGTATGAGCGTTCGGCTGAAACCTCACAATGTCCAGTCTGACACGTCCCCCCAACTCAGCGTAATGAGTAGCACACGTATCTGTGCGTAAATGTAAAGGACTGAGGTAGGTTGGGCACTCCATTCTCAGATGCAAAAACAATCTCATGCTAGCCGCTATTAGAAAGGGATAGACTTCCTTCTGACTGCTGTATATCGACTTAGCCCGTCCCGTCGACTTTACCTTTTTATATTAATGTATATAATATATCAATATATAATATAATGTGTATATATATAATATATATATATACTGTATATATATTATAATGTAATATATATTGTGTGTGGGGTGTGTGTGTGTGTGTGTGAAAGAGTGGAGAGAGAGGAGAGAGAGAATGGGAGAGAAAGAGCCAAAGAAAATAAACTAAAGGTTAAAGAGAATAATAATAAACACATGCTTGTTGTGTATAAAACTGTATTATAAAATATAAATGTATCTACCCAACCCATTCGTATGAGTAGGATGTGACGCATGGTGATTTTAAGCGGAGTTTAACAGGTGTGAATTAAGTCAGTCTGTCCTACTATTTAACCATAGATGGAGGGGGAATAGTTTGATTCATACCTTTCACAAGGGTGTAGAACTGTATGAAACACAAACAGTCTCGTACAGGCTTTGAACTCGGGTCACCGTGTCCATTTTCTCAAGATAACCATCACACAACGGCACTTCGTAAATCTTAAAACATATACGATCGTGATAAGAAAATAAAGAAACTGTTTTTGTTTTTATATTATTTGGATTATTCGACTATTGCTCATCTTTATTGTTATCTGTACAACGTTTCGGCGATGTGCCCTCGGTCTTCTTCGGGTATTTATTTTCGGAACCTCTCTTCGAAATCTGGTACCTTTTGTCGTAATCGGGAGACATCACGAAACCTTAACCCAATCCTTTATTCAATCACAGGGCTATATGTTTCTATTCCACTCACCATGACTAGGTAAGAGTGTTAAGCTGTGTTAATTATTATTACTAGCAAATATATGCACCCTCCGGGTGCAAGTATTTAAGTTTTAATGTAATAGAAATATCGTATTAAATTGAAACGCTAATGAACTAAATAAGAATGCAGATAAAAAGATTTGAAACAGAGGGGAATATAATCGAAAAATAGAACTACTGAAATTATCCTTCCATCACTCTCGTCTTTCATTGTTATTTTTCTAATTTAAGTATTTAGTTAAAAGAGGAAGTAAAGAATAAATGACAGTTTATTTTTCTTGTTAATGGATTTCTTAAGATTCATTGAAGAGATTTTGCTATATTTCATTAAAATAAAGCCAAACATTAGAAACCAATAATACTAAGCACATATTATTAAATTACATTTTTAATATCAATATGCAAATTAGCCCCATTCACACTGTAAACCGCTATTTTGTTGTATATATAAATACAATGCATGTTATTAGTATGTAGATATGGTTAACAGTATAAATAAGTAAAACAATTTTATTAATAATTGAGGTTGAAATAAGGATAAATTCATTGCGAAAGTGACGTCAATTACTAAGGGAATTGTGACTTGAGTAGTGATTTAGTTTCGGTTACAGACAGAAAAACACATAATCTCCATTATAATAAGATGTTACTGTCGCCCTTGACCAAGATTAGACTGCAGCCTAGAGGACTGTTTAACTCAACGCCTATATCCACTACGCCATGTGTTCAATTTTGTTTTTTGTTTTGTTTTTAGGTCAATCCTGATGAAAACTGAGCTGGCGTATGCTGACCTTGAATACAGGAAAAATATTCCGTACATGTTTAACTCTTTGAATTTAGACTCAGCTGAATGTTTTATATACTGGGCTTTTCACAGTACCAAATCTATATACCGTTATATACCTTTCTTTTACTTCTTACTCTGTCGTCTATTCTTCCGGCGGCTTTGCTTCTGATCGTCTATCATCTATTTGGTCTGGTATATCTTCTAAGGTCTCGTGCTGTCTTCTATTGAGGATTCCGGGCTGGTTTCTGTTGGGATCATTCCTTATCAGAAGCCCTGTGTCATTGTTAGTTTTTAGTAATAAACAAAGACTNATTATTTCATTTGTTATGCCTTTTTGGTCATCCTCTGTTTAACATCTTATTTTCATATTCATACACGGAGAGAAAGACATAGATAGGTGAAATAGATGAGGTCGGATGTCGGGGGTTTATTGCCACTCAACCCGGCATTTTGTCTAAACTTGGACTTTCTCTACCAGGACAAGAGGAATATGCCTAAATAAGATCAGGAGAAAGCTCTACGCAAGCGCGATGGAATATGGCAGTCCTATTTTGTGACATCAAACCGACAAAGTCTGGTGGTATCGTGAGATATGGGGGGCGTCTGGGTTAGTGGTAATGATGCTTCGGTCCCGAACCATGCCTGAACCAGAGTCATCATCTGATGAAGGCTTTGTTGGTTGCAATGCTACTGTGTAAATAGCAGTCATTGTATGAAGATTATTAGAAAGACAAACTGTGTGAAGCTGCAACCGAGTAGAAGCTGTTGGAGGCGGAGAAGGAATCATATAAAACAGGTACAGAGATTTTTTTTTCTTTTTTTGTCTATTTATCCATTTATCCGTTCGTCTTTTTCTATGTAATTTAAATTGAATAGATAGATAGACTGAACATATTAACCTCGTGATGGAGAAACGCATATGGAGAGAGAAATATGCGTTAGGAATACGTGTGGTATCATGTGAGAGTATCCAATGTTTGTAGGTAGTATCTACCATTTATCTACCTACATGCAATATATTATATATATGTATATAATTATATATACTATATATATATATATATATATATAATATGTGTGTGTGTGTGTGTGGATCTCTCTCTCTTCTCTTCTCCTTTTTATAATATATTATATATTATATATATATATATAGCTAATATATGCACCTCCGGGTGCAAGTATTAATGTCAATAAATATATATTAAATTAGAAGTCTAATAAACTAAATAAGAATGCAGATAAAATGATTTGAAACAGAGAGGGGTATAATCGAAAATAAAACAGCTGTAGTTCCTCTTCCATCCACCCCCCGTCTTCCTTGCTAAACTTTTCTAAATTTAACTATTTTGTTTAATAAGAAAGTAAGAAAAATAATTACAGTTATTTCTTCTTCTTAATGAAGTTTCTTTTAAGATTTATCCACGAGATTTTTGCTCATATTCATTAAAGATAAAACCAACAATTAGAATCAATAATACCAAGACATATTTATTAAAATCAAATTTCTAAATATAATATGCAAATTAGCCTTCTCGTTCACGACAGTAAACACTTTTTGTTGTACATATAAATACAATTGCCATGTATTAGTACGTAATATGATAGCAGTATTAATATGAAAAACAATTTTATTTAATAATGGGCTTAAAATAAAATGGATTCATGGAGGAATGTGATGTATATACTAAATGGATAGTGACTTGATTGTGATATAGTTCGGTTACAGACAAACAAACACATATCTCCATTATAAATAAGATATATAATATATATATATATATATATAATATCACGGGGTGGCTAAAGTCGGTATCAGCCAATCGGCGAGTGACTCTATCCCCCTTTTCACTAGCGCTAGACCAAGGAAATTATTTTGACGTCTGGGGTGGAGCGCCAAACCAGCATCAGCTCCTTACTTTAACCGCAAGATCCTGTGCTACTCAACGCTGAGTTAGCGAGGGCCGTATGAACTAGGAACCTTGTGGTTTCTAGCCGAACGCTTAACCGATCGAGAGAAGGAGGGAGAGACAGCAGGAAAAGAAGAGAGATACACAGAGACAGAGCAACAGAGAGACAGAGAGAGAGAGATAGGCAGATAAATTTTGGGCTAAATATTGTACACTCATTGCACTCCCCCTCTACACACACATACTCACACACACACACATCACACAACACACACACACACACACACACATATATATATTATAATATATAATATATATTATATATATATTAACACAACATATCCGCATTCTTAGAGCAATCCAAACATCTGTATTTCTGATGTTAGTTGTTCAACTGATATTTTTTCATTGTTTTTATTGTGAGGCTTTTTAAAAATTTATACATTTACTTATTTACTTATCGTGGGAAGGGCGTCATTTTGTTCCCATGACAAAATTGTCACCTAAGTAATTAACTTTTAACCGAACACTATCGCCCACTTCCCGTTACAATCATGGACAATATATATATATATATATATATATATATATATATATATTATATATATATATCAATCAAACTGACTAACACAGATAGACAGATAGATAGATAGATATCAATTGAATGAAATAGATAGATAGATATGAACAGACTGAAATAGATAGAAAGATAGATAGATAGATATAAACAGACTGAGATAGATGGATATATAGATAGTTATAAACAAAGTAAGATAGATAGATAAATAGATAGAAAGATAGTTTATGAATAGACTTAAATTTAATTCTTAATTCAAAATTCAATCTTAAGTATGTATATATATGTACACATATACACACCGAATACAACCATGATACATACGCACACACGCCACACAAAAAGTAAACATAGGCACATATACGTAGGCACACACATACAACAAACACCAAAAAGTATAAATTAAGTAGAAAAACATAGAATGTCTTCAGAACAAAAAACAAATTACAAAAACACACACCCTGATATATCAAATAACATCTGATGAACTTTACAAGACAACCCAAATAAAAAAGTTAAAAATAAAAAAAGTTATAAAAAAGTTATAAAAATTCAGCTAATGACTTTATTAGTAACCACCAAAAAACAAAAACACCTGTTTAAAAGACTAATGTTAAAATGAAATTCCATTCCACTCCCACAAAAACAGGAAGAGGATGAAATTACTCATGTGCATGTATATATATACAGCATGTTAAAAATTCATTTTCATATTATCAATCAAAGCCTGAAGAAGATACCAGAAGATTGAAACACGTGTTGCATATGATAAACAAAAAGAATTAAAAGATTTTTCTGAGAACAAAATACATTTTGCGGACCTTCCTTTTTTTATTATATATATATATATATATATATATATATTATATATGTATATATATATATTTAATATACCAAGCGTGTTGGTAAATCCTTGCGGTGAGAAAAAAACAGCAAATAGTTTGATTGGTAAATATACTTCCAAACATCAACCAGGGAGAAAAAAATGTTTGAAAAAAGAAAAGACCAAGATATTCGTACCAAAAAAATAATCTATTGGTAAGTATTGCCAAAAGAAAAAACATTTATATGTATATATATGTATGTATTAAAGATATATATATATTCATATAACCGCTAGAGAAAGCTAATAAGTAAAAAGTGCTCGATACCTAAGTAGAGCAATAATAAAGATAAATCTAATGAGTCAGACGAACCTACTATTAGTTCGCATAAAGCTCTTCAGGGCTAAAGTTCTGACTTAAAAGCTTAGCCTGAAGAGCTTTATGCGAAACTAATAGTAGGTTAGTCTGACTCATAGATTTATCTTATATATATATATATATATATATATATATATTAAGAGAGAGAAGAGAGAGAGAGAGAGATAAGATAGATAGATAGATGTATTCGATTAGACGAAAGAAAAGACACATTAACGTTGGTAATATTTTTTTAACCCATTACGATAAATGGACATTTAGGCCTTAGTTTCCTCCACATGAACTCAAGAACAAATTAACCACGCAAAAAGAGACTAAAAATGAACACTTTAACAGTTACTTGCTATATCGGTGGGGCTAGGGTTACGCTGAATTTAAGAGAGGTAAGACTCTCTCTCTCTCTCTCTCTCGTCTCTCTCTCTCTCTCTCTCTCTCCCTCTACTACTAAAAAGGAGTGTCAAATTATATATATATATATATATATATGGTGCTATATTATAAGTAAACGGTGCTCAATATATTGTGATAGAGTATTTAGATATGATCTAATATGGCCTGGAGATGGAGTCAGCGGTGCTTGGTTACGTCACAGTTTCTCGCCTCTGAGACCGTTCAAACCAAGCCTTAGTTTGAGCAAGGGCATTAGCGAGAAACTGTCACTTATTAAGTGCCATTAGATTAATGTCTATGCTAATCTAACACACACACACACACACACACACACAACACACACATATATATATATATATATATATAATAATATAATATATAAAGGTTTTTGAATTCTATTTATTGGTGACAAGGAACATTCTCGACCATTTTGGTTTTCATATAACAGCTCTATTTTATATGAGCACTCTACAATAAACTGCGTTTGTCAACCGTTCCAGTAAAACTGAAACAGTGACAATCCCACATTATAGTATATATATATATAATATTATATATATATATATATATATAGTTATATTGTCTGTGTGTGTGTGTAATATGGGTGTTATATTCATAAGTAAACTGCACAATATTGTGGATAGAATATTTTAGATCTGATTTATCATAGCGTGGACATGAGGTCAACAGTGCTTGGTTACTGCAGTTCTCGCATTTGAGACCATTCAAATCAAGTCTTAGTTTTAACAAGGGTATTGGCGAGAATATCAGTAATCAAATGCCATTAACTTCATGCCTATGCTACTCTAACACACGCACACCACCCCCACCAACATATATATAATCTGTTTACAGATTTGATCTCTCTAGTGATCGTAAAGTATATACACAGATGTATGTATTAAAACAGTTAAAACACCGCTCCTTAAACGGCAGCTGGCAATGCCATAGATGTTAAACGGATCGGACAGGCGTAAAGTCAGTCGGGTTCGCTTCTGGTCGGAGTTAGTTGTTGTGTCTAGCCACACTGTGATAGCGAAACGTCAGAACACGGTGTCTGTGGATTGACTTTATATAATAATTATATTATATTATATAATATATATATATATATATATATATATATATGAGATGTATTTTAGTATTTGTATCCGTTGTTGGAAATACATATCCAGGTTTGGGCATAGGTGTGAAGCATTAAACGTACTATATTATGCTAATGTTGTTACTAATATGTTAATAAGGAATTAAAATATCAGAAAACTCTGAAGTTTTTAGTTTCTTTTATTTAGACGAGTGGAAATTTTCAGGACAGTCACGTCCCTTCTTCCTGACAAAATCTACAACATAATATATATTATATATATATATATATTATATATGATATATATACCTTGATATAACCCATAAGTTATGACATCGAATACATCTGACTGGTTTGGAAATTACACGGGTAATAGAGAGTTTAAAGGATAGAATTCCGGTTATAAAAGCTAACACTTTAACCTTTGTGCGGGGTCAGGGATATTTCGTTAAAACATTTTTCACAAAAAGGAAATATGTGACTTTTGAAGTCTGTGTAAAAAGGCGTAACTCCCTGGCGTCATTTTTGTTCGGTTAAAATCTGAATTACCCTCTTCGTCTTCGTAAATATTCTGCATAGAGTACCTTAGATTTGACGATCCAATCCCTCGTAAGGTGGAACAACTACCAAAGTAAATCGCACAAGTGGAATAAATATGGGCGGGGTTAGAATAACAGGGCACTCAAAACAAAATATTCGGAAGTTATTATATACTAGCAAATATATGCACCCTCCGTAGGGTGCAAGTATTTAAGTTTAATGTAATAAAATATCATATCAAATTAGAAAGGCTAATGAGAGTAAATAAGAATACAGATAAAAAGATTTGAAATGAGAAGTTGTATAACGAAAAATAGAACAACTCTTGCTAAATTTTCCTAATTCAACTATTTAGTTAAAATAAGAAGTAAAGAATAAAATACAGTCATGTCTTCTTGCTAAGGATTTCTTTAAGATTTATTGAAGATAATTTGCTCATATTCATTAAGATAAAACAAACATTAGAATCAATAATACTAAGACATATTTATAAATTCAATTTTTAATATCAATATGCAAATTAGCCTTCCCGTTCACACTGTAAACGCTATTTTGTTGTATATATAAATACAATTGCTTATTATTAGTATGTGGCACTTTTATTAATAATTGAGGTTAGATAGAATAAATCAGGTGAATGAAATGAAAAATTAAGAAAATTGTGATAAGTAAAATAGTATATAGTTTCGTTACAGATCAGTGACAAGACACGTGTATGCATCTCCATTATAATATAATATATATATATTATATATATATATATAATATATATATTTATGAGAGAGAGAGAGAGAGGAAGAAGATTCAGCATTAAATTGTCCGAAAAGGGTTGATATGTCTAAAACAAAACAAACAATTTCCTTTTATAAAAACGTGACCCGTAGTTATACAACACATAAGGACACGCAGAATCTTTTTTCAATATAATATATATATATATTAATAGAAAGAGAGGAAGGAGAGGATTAGTCAATTTCCTAGACGAAGCTGTTGGCATTCACATAGCACTAATACCCTTGGAAAGGTATGAATCCATATATTCTCCCCAGCTATGGGTAAATAGTATGCAGACTGGCCCTTCAGCCTTGGGTAGGTACCATGTCTAGCAGAGAGATAACTCTGAATTCAAAATTTTTCCTCCAGCTATAGGTTATATGTAGGGCAGACTGGCCTTCAGCCTTGAGTATGGTAACCAGTCTAGGATTGGATACTCTGAATTCAAATTCTTGAGGTCGGTCGTTGATTGGGTTTGTGGCAACCCATTGATGCACAATTCTTTCCTATGCGACTGTGCCAAAAATGTGGATGTCCAACACAAAGCCTTCACCACTTATAACAAATCATTTGTGGG
>CM042172.1:63144292-63151792 GCA_023376005.1 Doryteuthis pealeii | reverse complement strand
TATCTTCTAATCTCTCTCTATATATCTCTATATATCCTATATCTATCCTCTCCTCGTATCTATCTATTCTCCCTCTCCCCTCCCCCTCTCTCTCTCTCTCCATCTCCCTCTCCCTCTCTCTCTTCCTCTCTGCTCTCTCTCTCTCTCTCTCTCTCTCTCTCTCATCCTTCTCTCTCTCTTCATCAATCTATCCATCCAATCTTGTGCTTCAATAACATTCTGTCTGCGATTTTTCGAAATGGCGTTTTTTGGCAGTACGGGCCCAAACTGTGGCAGGCCAATTCACCCAGCCCATCAGACAAGCAGCTTACCTAACCCACCCGCAGTTCATATCCCTCTAATAATAACAGCAACACGGGGCAAGCAAGCCGAGGAATGGAGTAATTTGAAGGGGAGGGGGCAAGCCAACTTCGCTTAAGCAGCGCTTGAAGCTCTAGAATTTGACGCTCTTAGGAAGAACGCAATGTCGATGTCGGTTTTTTTAATGCGGCCGTCTAAAGATAGGTAATGCGATGATGAGGGGTCGCGTAAGACGAAAAACTGGAATTGGCAAAACAAAGCTGAAGCGAGTACAAAAAAAGAAAAATAGAAAAAACTTATTAGCCTTTTCTTTTTTGTATAATAGGGGTAAGGACGAAGAAGAAGAAGAAAAGAAGAAGAAGAAGAAGAAGAAGAAGAAGAAGGGGTGAGTTAGAAGAAGGGATATATTAGAAGAAGAAGAAGAAGAAGAAGAAGAAGAAGAAGAAGAAGAAGAAGAAGAAGAAGAAGAAGAAGGGAATAGTTTAGAAAGAAGGATGTATTAGAAGAAGAGAAGAAGAAGAAGAAGGGATGAGTTAGAAGAGAAGAAGAAGAGGAAGAAGAACGAGAAGAAGAAGAAGAAGAAGAAGAAGAAGAAGAAGAAGAAGAAAGAAGAAGAAGAAGAAGGGATGCAGTTAGAAGAAGAAGAAGAAGAAGAGACAGTAAGAAGAAGAAAGAAGAAGAGAAGAAGAAGAAGAATGAAGGGAGGATAGTTAGAAGAAGAAGAAAGAAGAAGAAAAGAAGAAGAAGAACAGAAGAAGAAGAAAGGGACCGAGTTATGAAGAAGAAGAAGAAAAGAAGGAAGAAGGAAGAAGAAGAAGAAGGGATGAGTTAGAGAAGAAGAAGAAGAGAGAGAAGAAGAAGAAGAAGGGAAACGAGTTATTAAAAGAAGAAGAAGAAGAAGAAGAAGAAGAAGGGATGAGTTAGTTAAGAAAAAGAGAAGAAGAAGAAGAAGATGAAGAAGCCGAAGAAGGGATGAGTTAGAAGAAGAAGAAGAAGAAGAAGAGAAGAAGAAGTAAGAGAAGAAGAAGAAGAAGAAGAAGAAGAAGGGATGAGTTAAGAAGAAGAGAAGAAGAAGAAGAAGAAGAAGAAGAAGAAGAAGAAGAAGAGGGATGAGTAGAAGAAGAAGAAGAAGAAAAGAAGAAGAAGAAGAGAAGAAGAAGAAGAAGAAGAAGAAGAAGAAGAAGAAGGCGAGTTAGATAAAGAAGAAGAGAAGAAGAAGAAGAAGAAGAAGAAGAAGAAGAGAAGAAGAAGAAGAAGAAGAGGAGTAAGGGATGAGTTTAGAAAGAAGACAGAAGAACGAAGAAGAAGAAGAAGAAGAAGGGACGAATTAGATAAAGATTAGAAGAAGAAGAAGAAGAAGAGAAAGAGAAGAAGAAGAGACGAGTTAGAATGAAGAAGAAGAAGAAGAGAGAACGAGTTAGTAAAGAAGAAGAAGAAGAAGAAGAAGAAAAGAAGAAGAAGAAGAAGAATGAAGAGAAGAAGGGAACGAGTTTGATAAGAAGAAAAAGAAGAAGAAGAAGAAGAGAAGAAGAAGAATGGAACACGGTTTGACGCTGGTTGTGAATAGTTGGTGGATTAGGGGAGCAAAAAAGATAATAAGAATTGTAGGTGAAAACTAAAGGCGATAAAGAATGTGGAAGCGATGAAAAGGAAAAGTAAATAAGTTATAACTGAGATCTTGATTGTGAAACTGATGAAAGGAATACGAAAAAACGAAAAGAAAAAACGGACGGGAGAAGAGTTTGAATTTTTGTTTAACGGCATATCAACCTATGTGGGGTCATTTTAATGCAAGGGGAGAAAGTAAAAGAAAATAGGCACAGGATTATGAGTCGTGGATAATGAGGTTTCAATACCCATTTCAAACTTCATGGGTTATTTAAATGACAGGCCATCCCTTGTAGAATGAATAGTAGTTATAAGTATTGTAGGCACATTTAGTTGAAGAGTTTCCTTTCCTACCTTTCCCCAAGGTGTTAGAAAACCGAAAGTGGAACGTAATAAGCGATCTGAGGTGAAGAAGTAGGTGGGACAAGAAGAAGAAGAAGAAGAAGAAGAAGAAGAAGAAAGGGGGAGGAGGAGTGTGAGGAATGGAGGGATGTTAGAAGAAGAAGAAGAAGGACGAGATAGAAGAAGAGAAGAAGAAAGAAGAAAAGAAGAAGAAGAAGAAGAAGAAGAAAAAGAAGAAGAGGAGAAGAAGAAGAAGAAGAAGAGATTGACGAGATAGAAGAAGAAGAAGAAGAAAGAAGAAGAGGAACAAGAAAGAACAAGAAAACAAGAAGAGAAAGAAGAAAAGAAAGAAGGGACGAGAAAGAAGAAGAGAAGAAGAAGAACAAGAACAGAAACAAGAACAAGAAGAACAAGAAGAAGAAGAAAGAGGAAACGAAAGTTAGAAGAAGAAAAGAAATGAGAAGAAGAAGAAGAAAGAGGGGAAGGTAGGAGTGTGAGGGGGAGGGATGTTAAGAAGAAGAGAAGAAGAAGAAGAAGAAGAAGAAAGAGGACGAGTTTTAGAAAGAAGAAAGAAGAAAGAAGAAGAAGAAGAAAAGAAGAAGAAAGAAGACGAGTTAGAAGAAGAAGAAAGAAGAAGAGAAGAGGGATGAGTTAAAGAGAAGGGATGAGTTAGAAGAAGAAGAAGAAGAAGAAAAAAGAGAAGAAGACAAAAGAAGAAGAAGAGAAGAGAAGAAGAAGAAGAAGAAGAAGGGATGAGTTAGAGAAGAAGAAGAGAAGAAGAAGAGAGAAAGAGAGGGATGAGTTTGGAAGAAGAAGAAGAAAGAAGAATGAAGAAGAAGAAGAAGAAGAAGAAAAAGAAGAAGAAGAAGAAGGGAATGAGTTAGAAGAAGAAGAAGAAGAAGGAGAAGGAAGAAGAAGAGAAAAGAGAAGGATGAGTTAGAAGAAGAAGAAGAAGAAGAAGAAGAAGAGAGAAGAAGAAAGGGTTGAGTTAGAAGATGAAGAAGAAGAAGAAGAAGGAGAAAAGAGAAGAAGAGAAGAAGAAAGAAGAAGAAGGGATGAAGTTAGAAGAAGAAGAAGAAGAAGAAGAAGAAGAAGAAGAAGGGAATGAGGTTAGAAGAAGAAAAAGAAGAAGAAGAAGAAGAAGAAGAAAGAAGAAGAAGAAAGGGATGAGTTAGAAGAAAGAAGGAAGAAGAACGAGAAGAAGAAGAAGAAGGAAAGGAAGGGACCGGTTTAGATAAAGAAGAAGAAGAAGAAGAAGAAGAAGAAAGAAGAAGGGATGAGTTAGAAAGAAGAGAAGAAGAAGAAGAAGAAAGAAGAAGAAAGAAAGAAGAAAGGATGAAGTTAGAAGAAGAAGAAGAAGAAGAAGAAGAAGAAGAAAGAAGAAAGAATCATCATCATCATCATCATCATCATCATCATGCTCATCATCTCATCATCTGTTATTACCATGTTCAGGGTTAAAGGGAAATAGCATGAACATTTCATTGCTATCGATAACAGTAAGCAAAGATTTTATTAGCATATTAACATAAATAAACAGAAATGTTTTGTTGAATGCACATAAGGTTTAATATCTCATAACAGTTTCATTAATGACTCGCACAGTTATGTACCGGAATCTTTATCCAAGAAAATTCGTTTTAGAAATTAAAAACTCAAAAACAAAATTAAAAGTTTTCATCATAAGGGCCGGGTTAGCTCGAAGTCGGTAGATCGATTCGGCTAGTAACAAGGTTTCTGGTTCGATATCCGGTCCTCGCACCCAGCGTATGAGTAGCCCAGCGATTCTGCGGCGTAAAGTTAAGGAGCTGATGGTGGTGTGGTTGCTCCGCACTCAGAGCGCTAAGATAATCTCCTGGTCTAGCGCAAGGTGAAAAGGGGATATACTCCCTCGCTGATTGGCTGTACCGACATTAAGGCCGCCCGACGAAGACATTTTTTACATCTTAAGTATTTTGATATGACAGGGTGTATACAAAGGAAATGAGGTTATTTCCTAGTTTGAGTAATCAGTGACTCAGAAAAGAACAGAAGCCAAAATTTATTTATTTATTTTCCCATTAAACCTAACCTAAAACCCTAACCCTATCACCTTGTCTGGATCTTAACTTTAAAAAATATTAAAATTAAGTTTTATTACAAATTGTGGGTTCTGTTTTTTCTGGGTCACTCTGTAATATTATGTTACTCAACTAGGGGGTTTAGGTTAGGGTTAGGGTTAGGGTTAGGGTTGGTTTTAGGGTAGTTTAAATGGGAAATATAATATTCGGGTTCTGTTTTTCTGGGTCACGCTGTAATATCATTTTACTCAACTAGGGGGATTTAGGGTTAGGGTTAGGTTAGGGTGTAGGGTTAGGGTTTCCGCTATTTGGTAACATGAGTGACTCAGAAACAAACGGACCCAAATTATTCATTTATTTTCCCATTAAAACTAAAAACTAACCCTAAACCCTAAACCCTAACTCAACCTTAAAACCCAACCCTAACCCTTGTTGGACTTAAACTTCAAAAAAAAAATTAAATTAAGTTTTATTACAAAATGTTGGGTCTTTTTTCTGGGTCAATTCGTAATATTATGTACTCAACTAAGGATTTGGTGGTTAAGGGTTTAGGGTAGGGTTAGGGTTGGAGTTTAAGGGTTAGTTTAAATGGGAAAATAAATAATTCGGGTTTTTTTCTATTTTTTTTCTGGGTCACCCTGTAATATCATTTTACTCAACGAGGAAATAACTGTAAATAGTATTAACCATCTTTGAATTATAACTATGGAGATAAAAGTTTAAATTGAAGATGTAAAAAGGTAGGTATTTACGCAACCCTTCACTGCTGGTAGAGTGGACACCAAGGTCGCAAGTAGGTCAATAGTGTAGTGAAAATAGATCCTTATTAGGTACTGAGCCTAATTCTAGTAGTGACAACATCCAAGACGGATTTAACAGGTTTGAAATTCAGACTTTCGCTTCTCCTAGACTGATTGCCTTCCAAGGTTAAAGGAGCCCAGTCTGCCCTAACTATTTACCCATCAGCTAGAGCGAGAAGAAGTTTAGATTCATACCTTTGTTAATGGTATTAGCGCTATTGAACTGTAGCTTTCGTTCCAGGATTTGAACTCGGTCGAGAGTCTATTTCCCCTACGCTCTAAACATTAATCACGCACCTCCAAGTAAGTTTGCAAATGGTAGAATTGACACCGGTCGCAACTATTGTGCGTCCAGCGAAGGATCGAAATCATATTCAGTAAAAATAGATATTTGAGAACAAGCTTGTTAACCATTACTATAGCGATGGGACGTAATGGTTTATATCTTCGTCGTAACTGCCATTTATTATTTTGCTTGACATCGAAAGTTTTTTTATAACCGTAAGTAGGAAGGCTATGAAGATACCATAAATACCCAGACTGGTATGTCGCCTTTCTATGCTGGCATGGGACGTCAGAATCTCTTGCTCGACGTGTCCCTGGGTATGAGACTAAACTGGCATCCGGTGGTGAAGGCTCAAGATCTGGAGGCTCTGTAAGAGGAGGAGGTCACCCCTTTTTGCCATTTCTTTCTTCTTGTAACACACCTTATAATTACCGAGGAATGTATTCAGTTACTAATAATCCGTGGAATTTCTCTACAACGTATTTGACAATTTTTTTTTCGTGACCAGTCTCTCTCTCTCTCATCGTCTCTCTCTCTATATCTATCTATTATCTATCTATCTATCTCTCTCTCGTCTTTTTATATTTTACTTTCTATCCCCCCTCTCTCTCTCTCTTCACCTGGATTTATCGCAGCTTTCTTCTATTTTACTTTCATGCCCCCTCTCTCTCTCTCTCTCTCTGCTCTCTCTCTCTCTCATCACGGCGCTCTTTCTCTATTTGCTTTCTATCCCCCTCTCTCTCGCTCTCTCTCTCTCTTATATTTGCTTTTATACCCTCTCTTCTCTCTCTCTCTCTCTCTCTCTCTTTTTCTATTTTGGAGCCTTTCTACCCCCCTCTCTCTCTCTTTTTCTATTTTGCTTTCTATCCCCTTCATCTCTCTCTCTCTCTCTCTCTCGTTCTGTTTTTATGGTTTTGCTTTCTATCCCTCTCTCTCTCTCTCTCTCTCATCTCTCTCTCTCTCTCATCTGTGTTTTTATATTTTGCTTTCGTATCTGCTCTCCCCCTATCTCTCTCTCTCTCTTCTCTGTTGTGTGTCCTTGCTTTTCTATCCTTCTCTCTCTCTCTTTCTCTCCCCCTCTTCTCTCTCCTCTCTCTCTCTCTCTGTTTTTAAGTTTGGCTTTCTAATCCTCTTCTCCCTCTCTGTCTATCTTTCTGTTTTATGGTTTTGCTTTCTATCCTCCTCTTCCCCCTCCTCTCTCTGTGTTTTAATGTTTGGCTTCTATCCCCTCCCCCTCTCTCTCCTCATCTCTTCTCTCTCGTCTCTCTCCATTCTGTTTTCTGTTTTGGCTTTCTATCCTCTCTCCCCCTCCGTACTGTCTATCTTTCTGTTTTATGTTTTGCTTTCTATCCTCCCTCTTCCCCCTCTCTCTCTGTGTTTTGTTTTTTGCGGCTTTCCTATCCCCTCCCCCTCTGCTCTCTCCTTCTCTCTCTCTCTCGCCTCTCTCTTCTCTCTCTGCTTCCCGGGCTTAGAATACATCAACTAAACCATTGAATATTAGACATTAACGTTTATTTTCAGAGTGACCTGGAATTCAATGCAGTTCTTTTTTAAGTTAAGGATTTTAATGGGGCATCGAGCGAGGATCCAACACACGATTGAGTAATAATGGATCGCGAAAATAACTTTTAAAAAATCCCACCTGACGTGCGGCATGACCGATTCTAGTTACTAAATGAATAGCAAATTTACATCCTCACAGGATGCCCATACTAGCGACCTGTGTCACATTTACTCGTGGGAAACCTACTTCATACTGATAACTGTGCAAACATGATTTAGAAATAAAAAAAGTTGTAAGTTATAAAATAAGAATTACATTGGAAAAATAGCGGCCTAAAGTCCGATAAGTCAACGCATCAGCGAGGGAGTCTATCCCTTTTCTTCACTTGCGCTAGGACCAAGAGATTATTCTAAGCGTCTGAGGTGGAGCGCCACATCTACCATCAGTCCTTACTTTACCGCACCAGATCCCTGTGCTACTCATACGCCCTGAAGTTATCGAGACCGGTATCGAACTAGGAACTATGGTTTAGCCGCCACTCTACCGACTGAGCTAACCCGGGCCGCCATTTGGTATAGATAACCCATATAAGAGTTGACA
>CM042172.1:63136792-63139292 GCA_023376005.1 Doryteuthis pealeii | reverse complement strand
AGTGTCAAATTATATATATATATATATATATATATATATATATATATATGGTGCTATATTTATAAGTAAACGGTGCTCAATATTGTGGATAGAGTATTTAGATATGATCTAATATGGCCTGGAGATGGAGTCAGCGGTGCTTGGTTACTCACAGTTTCTCGCCTCTGAGACCGTTCAAACCAAGCCTTAGTTTGAGCAAGGGCATTAGCGAGAAACTGTCACTTATTAAGTGCCATTAGATTAATGTCTATGCTAATCTAAACACACACAACATACACACACACACACACACACACACAGACACACACACACACACACACATATATATATATATATATATATATATAAAATAAATATATAAAGGTTTTTGAATATCTATTTATTGGTGACAAAGGAACATTCTCGACCATTTTGGTTTTATATAACAGCTCTATTTTATATGAGCACTCTACTAATAATACTGGCGTTTGTCAAACCGTTCCAGTAAAAACTGAAACAGTGAAATCCCACATTATAGTATATATATTATATATATATATATATATATATATATATATATATATATATATGTGTGTGTGGTGTGTGTGTGTGTGTGTGTGTGTGTGGGTGTAATATGGGTGTTATATTATAAAGTAAACTGGGCACAATATTGTGGATAGAATATTTAGATCTGATTTATCATAGCGTGGACATGGAGTCAACGGTGCTTGGTTACTGTCAGTTTCTCGCATTTGAGACCATTCAAATCAAGTCTTAGTTTTAACAAGGGTATTGGCGAGAAACTATCAGTAATCAAATGCCATTAACTTCATGCCTATGCTACTCTAACACACACCCACGCCCCCCCCACACATATATATATAATCTGTTTACAGATTTGATCTCTCTAGTGATCGTAATGTATATACACAGATGTATGTATTCAAAAAAACAGTTAAAACACCGCTTCTTAAACGGCAGCTGGCAATGCCCTAGATGTTAACGGATCGGACAGGCGTAAAGTCAGTCGGGGTTCGCTTCTGGTCGGAGTT
Organism: Doryteuthis pealeii; assembly: GCA_023376005.1. Classification (NCBI taxonomy): domain Eukaryota; kingdom Metazoa; phylum Mollusca; class Cephalopoda; order Myopsida; family Loliginidae; genus Doryteuthis; species Doryteuthis pealeii. The sequence goes on along the minus strand of CM042172.1, from coordinate 63,138,261 downwards.
AGTTGTTGTGTCTAGCCACACTGGTGATACGTGAAACGTCGAAACACGGTGTCTGTGGATGACTTATATATATATATATATATATATATATATATATATATATATATATATATATATGAGATGTATTTTAGTATTTGTATCCGTTGTTGGAAATACATATACCAGGTTTGGGCATAGGTGTGAAGCATTAACGTACTATATTATGCTAATGTTGTTACCTTAATATGTTAAATAAGGAATAAATATCAGAAAACTCTGAAGTTTTTTTAGTTTCTTTTATTTAGACGAGTGGCGAATTTTCAGGACAGTCACGTCCCTTCTTCCTGACAAAATCTACAACATATATATATATATATATATATATATATATATATATATATATATATCCTTGATATACCCATAAGTTATGACATCGAATACATCTGACTGGTTGGAAATTACACGGGTAATAGAGAGTTTAAAGGATAGAATTCCGGTTATAAAAGCTAACACTTTAACCTTTGTGCTGGGTCAGGGATATTCGTTAAAACATTTTTTCACAAAAAAGGAAATATGTGACTTTTGAAGTCTGTGTAAAAAGGCGTAACTCCCTGGCGTCATTTTTGTTCGGTTAAAATCTGAAATTACCCTCTTCGTCTTCGTAAATATTCTGCATAGAGTACCTTAGATTTGACGATCCAATCCCTCGTAAGGTGGAACAACTACCAAAGTAAATGCACAAGTGGATAAATAATGGGCGGGTTAGAATAACAGGGCACTCCAAAACAAAATATTCGGAAGTTATATATACTAGCAAATATATGCACCCTCCGTAGGGTGCAAGTATTTAAGTTTTAATGTAATAAAATATCATATCAAATTAGAAAGGCTAATGAGAGTAAATAAGAATACAGATAAAAAGATTTGAAATAGAAGTTGGTATAATCGAAAAATAGAACAACTCTTTGCTAAATTTTCCTAATTCAACTATTTAGTTAAAATAAGAAGTAAAGAATAAAATTACAGTCATGTCTTCTTGCTAAGGAATTTCTTCTTAAGATTTATTGAAGATAATTTTGCTCATATTCATTAAGATAAAACCAAACAATTAGAAATCAATAATACTAAGTACATATTTATTAAATTCAAATTTTTAATATCAATATGCAAATTAGCCTTCCCGTTCACACTGTAAACCGCTATTTTGTTGTATATATAAATACAATTGCATATTATTAGTATGTGGCACTTTTATTAATAATTGAGGTTTAGATAGAAATAAAATCATGGTGAATGAGATGTAAATAATTAAGAAAATTGTGATAGTAAAATAGTAATATAGTTTCGGTTACAGACAGACAAACACGCAATCTCCATTATAATAATAATAATAATAATATATATATATATATATATATATATAATATATATATTTAGAGAGAGAGAGAGAGAGAGAGAGAGAGATTCAGCATTAAATTGTCCGAAAAGGG
>CM042172.1:63114292-63129292 GCA_023376005.1 Doryteuthis pealeii | reverse complement strand
TCAACTAAGGGATTTGGGGTTAGGGTTTAGGGTTAGGGTTAGGGTTGGAGTTTACGGTTAGATTATGGGGTAATAAATAATTTGGATTCTGTTTTTTCTGGGTCACCCAGTAATATCATTTTACTCAACAAGGAAATAACTGAAAATGGTATTTACCACCTTTGAATTATACTAGGGAATAAAGTTTAAATTGAAGATGTGAAAAAGGTAGGTATTTACCCAACCCCTTCACTGCTGGTAGGATGTGACACAAGTGGTCAATTAGTGTAGTGAAGTGTAGTGAAAATAGATCACTAGATAGGACTAAGCCTATTCTAGTAGTGACTACACCAAGCGGATTTAACAGGTTTGAATTCAGAGATCTTGTCCTAGACTGGTTGCCTTACCAAGGTTAAAGATCCCAGTCTGCCCTACTATTTACCCATAGCTAGAGCGAGAGAAGTTAGATTCATACCTTTGTTAATGGTATTAGCGCTATGTGAACTGTGGCTTCGTCCAGGATTTGAACTCGGGTCGACGAGTCTATTTCCTACGAATCTAACCATTACATCACGCACCTCCAAGTAGTTTGCAAATGGTAGAATATGACACACGGTCGCAACTAGTGTGCGTCCAGCGAGGATCGAAATCACTATTCAGTACAAATAGATCTTTGAGACAAGCTTGTTAACCATTACTATACGATGGGACGTAATGGTTTATATCTTCGTCGTAACTGCCTTTATTATTTCTGTTGACATCGAAAGTTTTTTTATAACCCGTAAGTAGGAAGGCTATGAGATCCCATCAAAATACGCAGACTGTCTGTCGCCTTCTATGCTGGCATGAGACGTCAGAATCTCTGACTCGAGTGTCCTGGGTATGAGACTAAACTGCATCCGGTGGTGAGGCTCAAGATCTGGAGCTCTGTAGAGTGTGGAGTCACCCCTTTTGCCATTTCTTCTTGGTACACTTATATTACGCGAGGAATGTATTCTGTTACTATAACCGTGGAATTTCTATCTATCCCGTATTGACAATTTTTTCGTGACAAATTCTCTCTCTCTCTCTCTCTCCCTCCCCCTCTCTCTCTCTCTTTTCTATTTTGCTCTCTCCCTCCGTCTCTCTCTTTTTCTATTTTGCTTTCTACCCCCCTCTCTCTCTCTCGCTCTCTCTCTTCTCTCTCTTTCTATTTTGCTTTCTATCCCTCCTTTCTCTATCTCTTTCTCTTTCTATTTTGCTTTCTACCCCCTCTCTCTCTATCTCTTTCTTTCTATTTTGCTTTCTATCCCCCTCTCTCTCTCTCCTCTCTTTCTATTTTGCTTTCTATCCCTCTCTCTCTCTCTCTCTCTCTCTCTCTCTCTCTCTCTCTTTCTAATTTGCTTTCTATCCCCCCCTATCTCTCTCTTTCTATTTTGCTTTCTATCCTCTCTCTCTCTCTCTCTCTCTCTCTTTCTAATTTGCTTTCTAACCCCCCTCTCTCTCTTTCTATTTTGCTTTCTATCACCCTTCTCTCTCTCTCTCTCTCTCTCTCTCTCTCTCTCTCTCTCTCTTCTCTCTCTCTCAGGTTCCCGGTCTTAGAATACATCAACTAAACTATCTTCAGTGGAGTAAGAGTCTCCCTCAAACGAGTCATCTTCCGTATGACACTTAACTGCATCCGTTGGTGACGTTCCCGTTCTAAAATTTTATTACTGTGTGGTCATATCTTCATTGATATAACTTCTTGGTCTACTCTGACCCGGAACGGTGGTAGCTGTCAGAATCTCATCTACGAGTCAGATATATCTGTTAGAAAATTATGTGTACGGACATACTGATACCATAATTCTCTATGTAAATTATTCGTACTAGCAAGGACACTTGCTTCTTTGATGCTCAGGAAAAAAATAAGAGACATATAAATATTTTAAAGAAAGCTGATATATAATTTAGAAAGATTCTTTATCATCTAGAAGTACAAAATAAAAAAACGCCCCCCGGGCGATGTAAAAATAGATTTTTGAAACATATTGCCTGAGAGGTGGGAGTAAAATATTCAATGCCAGCGAGTTTGTACCCTAAGTAAGTAAAATCATAAAATTCATTAAAGGATTAAAAAATAAAACAATTTGAAATGTAAACTTTAAATATGTATTAAAATAAAACAAACTATATATAGATATATAATACCAGTCATGTATTTATTAAAACTTGTTTTAAAAAACCAATGAGGACTGTCTTATGTTGCATGTTCAAATTTTGAGTGTATTTATTCTATGTTATGATGATTTTGGGTAATGTGATGTAAGCAGTGACGTAGTTTTTGTTACAGACAAAAACAGGAAGCGAATCTCCATTATTAATAGATTAGGAATAGTTACCTTAAGCCATAATTGTTTACTGAATATCATTACTATTAGTTACTTGAAACTATAAACATCTGTATAATTTATTTCATTAGATATAAATACTTTGATCACATAGCTGGGGAAAGTTAAGGGCGTCCTATTGTAGTGTATTGGTTACCAAGCTACTCTCGCAGATCCATTACAGTTGAATAACGATTTCGATCATCGCTGGATGCCTCACACTTGTGACGTTGTGTCACATGGCAAACGGCTTTGTTAAATATCTATCCTTGGGAAAGTTAGGAATTGAATTATTCTCCTTCCATCTATGGGTAAATTGTTGGGCAGAATGGAATCACCCAAATGCAAGAATGGACTATTCTTGATTTCAATAAGTACCAACTATCTTGGCACTGGTTCAGTTGTGCTTAGCCAGTTACTGTTGTTCAAACCAACAGTAGACTGACTGAGTTCAATAATATTTTATAACTGAAATTACGCGCTCCTAGCGTAACGTTTATCGTCGTAGAAAATAGACTAAGCGATTTAAGTTCAAATCCTGACCGAAGTTGTGTGCATTTTATATAGCGTTAATACACTTGGCAAAGTTATGGGCGTCCTATCGTAATGTAATGGTTACCAGGCTAGTCTCACAGATCCATTACATCTGAATAGCTAGCTCGATCATCGCTAGATGCCTCATACTTGCGAACTTGTGTCACATGGCAAAAGTTAGGTATCTAATTATTCTCCTTCCATCTATGGGTAAATTGTTGGACAGATTGAGATCTTCTTGGTAAGACAACTAGGTCTGGGAGAAGAAAAACTCTAAATTCAAGCAAGCTGAAAATTTGACTTTGTGTCACATCCTGCTCGTAGCGGAGAGGCTGGGTAAATACATTAATTATTGGAATGATTTCATACGAGTGCAGAAAAGTTGTTGTTTTTTTCGAAAATCCGGTATTTTATACACCTTTGGGTCCTTTTGTCGCCTCAACGAACAAGTCAGAAGAAGAAGAAAAAAGAGGCAAGTGTAAACGTCCCTTCTTCTTCTTCTTCTTCTTCTTCTTCTTCTTCTTCTTACTAATCCCTTCTTCTTCTTCTTCTTCTTCTTCTTCTTCTTCTTCTTCTTCTTCTTCTCTTCTTCTTCTTCTTCTCTTCTTCTTCTTCTTCTTCTCTTCTTCTCTCTTCTTCTAACGCCCCTTCTTCTTCTTCTTCTTCTTCTTCTTCTTTTCTTCTTCTTCTTCTTCTTCTTCTTCTTCCTTCTAACTCGTTCCATCTTTTTCTTTTAGGGCTTTCTTTTTTCTGACAATGTTACTGTGTGTCACATCTGCTCGTAGCGGAGAGGCTGGGTAAATACAATAATTATTGGAATGATTTCATACGAGTGCAGAAAAATTTGTTTCTTTTTTCGAAAATCGGGTATTCTATACACCGCATATTCGTTGGGTTCTTTTGTCGCCTCAACGAACAAGTCAGAAGAAGAAAAAAGAGGCAAGTGAAAACGTCTCATCTTCTTCTTCTTCTCAGTCCTTTCTTCTTCTTCTTCTTCTTCTTCTTCTTCTTCTTCTTCTTCTTCTTCTCTAACTCGTCTCTTCTTCTTCTAGTTCGTTCTTCTCTTCTCTTCTTCTTCTTCTTCTTCTTCTTCTTCTTCTTCTTCTTCTTCTTCTTCTTCTAACGCCCCTTCTTCTTCTTCTTCTTCTTCTTCTTCTACTTCTCTTCTCTTCTTCTTTTCTAACTCATCTCTTCTTCTAGCTCGCCCCTTCTTCTTCTTCTTCTTCTTCTTTCTTCTTCTTCTTTTCTTCTTCTTCTTCTTCTCTTCTTCTAACGCCCCTTCTTCTTCTTCTTCTTCTTCTTCTTCTTCTTCTTCTTCTTCTTCTTCTTCTTCTTTCTAACGCCCCTTCTTCTTCTTCTTCTTCTTCTTCTCTTCTTCTTCTTCTTCTTCTTCTTCTTCTTCTTCTTCTTCTTCTTCTTCTAACGCCCCTTCTTCTTCTTCTTCTTCTTCTTCTTCTTCTTCTTCTCTTCTTCTAACGCCCCTTCTTCTTCTTCTTCTTCTTCTTCTTCTTCTTCTAACTCGTTCCATCTTTTTCTTTTAGGGCTTTCTTTTTTCTTACAATTTTACTGTGTGTCACATCCTGCTCGTAGCGGAGAGGTTGGCTAAATACATTAATTATTGGAATGATTTCATACGAGTGCAGAAAATGTTTTGTTTCTTTTTTCGAAAATCGGGTATTCTATACACCGCATATTCGTTGGGTTCTTTTGTCGCCTCAACGAACAAGTCAGAAGAAGAAAAAAAAAAGAGGCAAGTGAAAAAAGAAAGGAGAAACGATACGAGAATGGAATGAAAAAGTAGAAGTTTTTTTTTTTAAGGGAAAAAAGGAAAAAAACAAAAAAAAACAAAAAAAACGAGAGATGTTTCTGGGGTGGGGTAGGGCGATGCGTTGCAGCATTTCACATACCGATGGTTGACACACATGGTATGCTGATGCGATCACGATAGACGGACAGTGAGATTATTTCGACCGGGGAATGGTGTACAGAAATATCACTTACATCCATCTCTTTACTTATTCTTTTTATTTCTATTTCGTTTGCGTTTTTTTTTGTTGTTGTTGATTTTTTCTTTTTCTTGAGTTTTTGCTTTGTTTTTTAATGGACAAACGTGGTATCATTTCCTTGCTGTTCTGTTTAGCTGTTTCTTCTCTCCTTCCTCATCCCATTTCATTTTCTTCTTCTTCTTCTTCTTCTTCTTCTTCTTCTTCTTCTTCTTCTTCTTCTTCTTCTTCTTCTTTTCTTTTTTCTTCTTCTAACTCGTCTCTTCTTCTTCTAGCTCGTCCCTTTTTCTTCTTCTTCTTCTTCTTCTTCTTCTTCTTCTTCTTCTTCTTCTTCTTCTTCTTCTTCTAACAACCTTCTTCTTCTTTCTTCTTCTAAACTCGTCTCTTCTTCTTCTAGCTCGTCCCTCTTCTTATTCTTCTTCTTCTTCTTCTTCTAACTCGTCGCACCTCTTCTTCTTCTTCTCTTCTTCTCTTCTTCTTCTTCTTCTTCTTCTTCTTTCTTCTTCTTCTTGTCCTTATTCTTGTTGGTCTTGTTCTTTTTCTTTCTGTTCTTTTTTTCTTCTTTTTTTCTACTTGTTGTTGTTGTTGTTCTTCTTCTTCTTCTTCTTCTTCTTCTAACTCGTTTCTTCTTCTTCTTCTTCTTCTTCTTCTTCTTCTTCTTCTTCTTCTTCTTCTTCTTCTTCTTCCATGTCACCCATATATTTCTTTCTTTTTTTTCTTATTTATACACTACTTTTCTAGCCTTCGTTTCTCCTGTTCTCCCTTCTTTTCTCTTTTATTTTACCAATGTATCCTCTCTCTCTCTCTCTCTCTCTCTCTCTCTCTCTCTCTCTCTCTCTCTCTCTTCCTTCCTAGTTCCTAGTCTTCATCTTCTGTACCATCAGCCTACCCTGCAGAGGTATATGATCCCCTCTAATAAGAGGTTGTCCTTTTCATGTTACTAAACTATATCCCTTGCAAAAGTAGTTTGGAGCTCTGTGGATAATGGGGTTACACCTTCATTGTCATTATTCTCAAATTGAAGTAACTCTTAATGTTCCACTGATACTAGATAGATATCTTTAATATAGTAAGTCGTAAAGTCGACGGGGCGGCCTAAAGTCGGTATCAGCCAGTCAGCGAGGGAGTCTATACCCTTTTCAATAGCGCTAGACCAAGGAGATTGTTTTTTAGCATCTGAGGTGGAGCGCCACACCTACCATCAGCTCCTTACTTTACCGCACAGATCCCTGTCTACTCATACGCTGAGTTGGCGGGGACCGGTATCGAACTAGAAATCTTGTGGTTTTTAGCCGAACGCTGAATAATTGAGTGTGCTACAAAATATGATGTGTACGCTAGTTTTAAATCTTTTAGAAAATGCATCTTGTGCTGTATATCAGTGGTCCCCAACCTTTTCTGCGCATCGGACCGGTTTCGTCTAAGACAATATTTTCACAGACCGGCCTTCATATGCTCCGGCCTACATTTGCTCGATAATCGTTAATGACGTGATCTAATAATAAATCATTCACAGTGGTCTTATGTCAAATGCAAACATCAACAGACAATAAACAACCTTTTGTTCATAAATAAATAATCAACAACATCTCTGTAAACGAAAATATTTATTTTAGAACCGAGACCTGTCAAGAGGCACGGAAGTCACTTTTCAAAATAAAACATCAACATTTAAACTGATACTCAATGAAAACAAAAAAAAAAAACAAAAAAATTCAAACGTTCTGTGCGGCCCGATATCTAATGGCCGGCGGTGCGGTACCGGGTCATGACCCAATGGTTGGGGACCGCTGCTGTATATAATTGAAGGCCATAACCACTAAATTGGCCTCGGAATTAGATAAGTTCAATGATTTGAAATGCCTTAAAATCCAGTAACCAACCAGCCAACTATTCAAACCTGGATTTCACCTATGTTATATTTACTAGAAAATATATGCACCCTCCGGGTGCTAGTATTTAAATTTTAATATAATAAAATATATTAAATTAGAAAGGCTGATGAAACTGAATAAGAATGCAGATAAAAAGATTTTGAACAGAGGGGGCATGATTGAAAAATAGAACAACTTTGAAACTAACTCTTCCATCATTTTACATTACTCCCTTCTGTCTTTGTTAAATTTTCCTAATTTAACTGTTTAGTTAAGATAGAAAGTAAAGAATAATATTACAGCTATTTCTTCTTATTAATGGATTTCTTTTAAGATTTATTCCTGAGATTTTTGCTCATATTCAATAAGATAAAACCAAACAATTAGAAATCAATAATACTAAGCATATATTTATTAAAATCAAATTTTTAATATCAATATGCAAATTAGCCTTCCCATTCACACTGTAAACCGCTATTTTGTTGTATATATAAATACACTTGCATGTTATTAGGATGTAGATATGGTCAACAGTCTTAATGATGTAAAACAATTTTATTAATAATTGGGTTTTAAATAAAAAATAAAATCATGGAGAATGTGATGTAAATAACAAAGGGAATTGTGATTTGTATAGTAATATAGTTTCGGTTACAGACAGAAAAACTCACAATCTCCATTATAATAAGATATGCACAGAAGTAGATAGACATATATGCCTATCCACTTACATATCTAGCTACCCGATCCACAACGAGTAGAGTGCAGCACAAGGTCAATTTTTAAAGCTTAGTCCAACTGGTTTGAATTTAGACTTTATATTCTCTTCACACTACTTTCTTCCCTCACTTTTTCCAGCTTACTGTAAATACATTTCGATATTTTCTTGGAAATGAAATACACGCTATGGGATATAAGGTAGTGGTTAGAAGGCTTTAGTTGTTCATAGATATCTAAACTATCTTTATTAAGAAACTTTAGTTGGGACCCATCAAATTTCCCAGGGACTCATTCAAATCAAATATATACGTCCCAGAACACACTAAATATAAAAGCTATCAGTATCATTATATTTTACCACACCCTCAAGTTAAAAATCAGACTGTCCAAATCATCTAAGATGAAATGAAAAAATGTAAATCCTGATTATCTGGTGTTGCCTTTCCATCTGATACAAAGCTAGGGGAGGCTGAATCACTATTTCCAGCTTACTGTAAATACATTTCAATATTTTCTTGGAAATGAATTACACGCTATGGGATACAAGGTAGTGGTTAGAAGGCTTTAGTTGTTCATAGATAAAAACTATCTTTATTAAGAAACTTTAGTTGGGACCCATAAAATTTCTCAAGGACTCATTCAAATCAAATATATGCGTCCCAGGACACAATAAATTAAAAAGCTATCAGCATCATTGTATTCGTGTTCCAGTCGTTATCATTTTACCATACCCTCAAGTTAAAAATCAGACTGACCAAATCATCCAAGATGAAATGAAAAAATGTAAATCCTGATTATCTGGTGTTGCCTTTCCGTCTGATACAAAGCTAGGGGAGGCTGAATTTATGTATTTTCTTCAAAAGCGTAAGCGTGAAGTGAAACGCAAGCAGCCTTGTCCAGAATATGAACTCGGCTCACTGGGTCCATTTTCTCAGACGATAACCATTACGCTTCGCGCAACCAAGTCATTCTTCTGACTGCAACACTAAACCTCCACCGAAGTCCGAGATGACGAGCAACACTGCTTAAAATCAAATTACCTGAATTTTTAACCATCCATTCATAGCAGATGTACAAATGGATTTAATATATATATATATATATATATATATATATATATATATATTATTATATAATATATCTTATCTTATTATAATGGAGATTGGTGTGTTTTCTGTCTGTAACCGAAACTATATTACTACTCAAGTCACAATTCCCTTAATTATTTTACGTCAAATTCTCCAGATTTTCATTCTTTTTAAACCTTCAGTTATTAATAAAAATTGGTTTTACATTATTAATACTGTTTGACGATATCTACGTAACTAATAAAGCATGCAATTGTATTCTATAATATATACAACAAAATAGCGGTTTACAGTTTTGGAACAAGGAAGGCTAATTTGCATATTGATATTAAAAATTTTTATTTTAATGAATATGTGCTTGGTTTTATTATTGATTTCTAATGTTTTTGGTTTTATCTTAAAGAAATATAAACAAAAATCTCTGGTGGATAAATCTTAAAAGAAATTTATTTACAAGAAGAAATAACTGGTAATATTATCCTTTACTTCCTATTTTAACTAAATAGTTAAATTAGGATAATTTTACCAATGAAAGAGGGGAGTAATGAAAATGATTGGAATAGTTAGTTTCAAAGTTGTTCTATTTTTCGGTTATACCCCCTCTGTTTCAGATTCATTTTATCTGCATTCTTAGTCAGTTTCATTAGCCTTTCTAATTTAATATGATATTTTATTATATCAAACTTAAATACTTGCACCCGAGAGGGTGCATATTTTGCTAGTATATATATATATACATTGAAAAAAAAAATCAAGATTGCAACTGACTATACTCACATATATGTGGTTGTGTGTAGTTTTTGCGTATATTTGTGTGTATGTGTATATGCGGTTTTTTTTTACTAAAAAAATGCATACATTCCTTCTTTGTTTAAAGTTTATAGCGTTCAGTGAAAAAAATCAGTCATATGGGTGAGCAAGTTTCATTCTTTGAAAAATTCCTCACATGAAACTGACAACTTAGTTTTAAAAATGGCGTTTGAATATTTATTTTTATTATAATATATATATATATATATATATATAATATATACCTATATATATAATATATATTAATTCTGGTTATACCTCGTTGGTAAATTTATTATCTAGAGGAGAAACTTTAGATTTTATTCTTCTTCACAATAAAGATATTACTATATTGAATAAATACACCGAATCCTATGCAATGCCGCACATAAATCAGTTTTTTCCAATTAAGTTAAGAATCTGTTTATATGCATCCTCTCTTCGTTGTTTTTCAGGTTGTTTTAGGTATTAATTTGCATATTTGTTTGTTTATATCCCAAGATGTAGGAATAACAAATGATAACAAAAACAGTGAATATGTTTAACATATAACAATATTTTTTATTTATTCTCACTGACCGGGAATAACAGTGGGATGAGTTTGGATAGAAATTCAACTGTGTGTATCATGTGTGTGTACATTACATGGGGCCAAGTCCTTGTCTGATGTCTCAGTGCTTGTGTGTGAGTTATATTCCAGTGTTTATCGTCAGGGGAGATAACTCTTTGTAACATTTTTTCATTTTTAAATGTACCAGGCTGACTAAATGATTCTCTTTTATTTCCCACCACAGTTTCATTTCATACTTTATATTCACTTTTTATGTGGTTTGCCTTATTGTTGAAGATTTTTTTATGATTCCATTTGATGTTTCAATTCTTCTTTTCTGAGTTGGGTGGGCTATCGAACTAGGAAACCTTGTGGTTTTTCTAGCCGAATGCTCTACCGACTGAGCTAACCCGGATATATATATATGAGAGTAAATACACAAACGATGTGTTTTGATTATGGCTTTTTAGCCGACAATGTTGGGAGAATAGGTGCTTAATTTGAATTCGTACCTCATTTTGAAAGTTAATTAATTAATAATTAATTAATTAGGCGGGGCAAACCTATTCGAACTGTAATGCTAAACAAATCGGAAAAAATCAAATCTCTGTATGATAGGCCGAAAATGTACATACAGAGATTGATTATTTTTTCGATTTGTTTAGCCTTACATTTTGAATAGGTATGCTCGCCTAAATTAATTAATTAATTATTAATTAACTTTCAAAAATTTAGTACGACTTCAATTAAGCAAATATCTCCCTAAAATATATATATTATATATATATATATAATATATATATATTATATATAATTATTATATACATAATATACATATAAGGGTGTTTAAATTTGCTTGAAGATTGTGTATTATATTTGTTTTTTCTTCTTCTTCCGGAGACGTTTCTGTTTTTATTCATTTGTGTTGGGCATACAGTTTTTTATATTTCCCTTTTTTAAAAAAAAATTTAAATTGATTTTTTGATATATCTAACCAATAGAAGGGACCTAAAACATACTAACATCCCGGTTTAGAGAGGACCCAAGAGTAAAAGCAATGAATGGGTGCTCCACATTCCCCAGAGCTCCAGAATTGAAACCGTCACCCCCATATGCAGGTTAATATAATAACCAGGACACTAAGACCCCGCAGCTACCACATTCTAGCTTATATATGATAAAAAAAGTGGTGTAATGGTTAGAGGTGTAGGAAATGGACACACTTACTCGTGTTCAAATCCTGGACAAGGCTATTTGTATTTCAATAGGTCTAATACATTTGGCAAAGGTACGTATCAAACTCTCTCTCTCTCTCTCTCTCTATTTCTATCTATCTATCTATCTATCTCTTCCTCTCTCACCCTCTCTCTCTCTCTATATATATATATCTTCCTCTCTCTGTCTCTCTCTATCTATCTATTCATTAATATCTATCTATCTAACTCTCCCCTCTCTCTCTCTCTCTCTCTCTATATATATATATAATATATATATATATATATATTTAAATTATATATCATTTTCTCTTCGTCCACTGACTCGCGACTTTTTCTTTCTCTGTCTCTGTCTCTGTCTCTCTCTAGCTACTATGGGTAAATAGTAGGAAGACTGAACTCTTTAAACCTTAGCTAGGTACCCAGTCTAGCACTAGAGGAAAAACTCTGAAACCTTTTAACCTTTGCTTTCGAATATCGATCTTGTGTTACATTCTACTTCATAAAGGGTCCAAAAGGGTTTGGTGTTTGTATGAGTGCAATAGGCTCAGATTAATCATATAGGTGCTAGGGTCTTGACATGACCAAACGATTGATCACACAGTACGTTTAGCCCAATTATGTGTCAAAAGTGGAGATTGCGTGTCATGGACTGCGCTACTATCAAGAACTCTGTCCCAATCATCACGAGTCGCCCACCGCACGTCCAAAAGAGTGTCCCCTATTGGGAGCGGGTGTTCTTACCCCTCTGCAAAGGTGCAGTCGTGTATTTTACAGCCCAGGGTCATGGCTAATGAGATCATGTATATACAATATATAGTATATATATATATATATATAAACCGAATTATGGATGATACCATAACTTAAAAGCATGCACATCAATGAGAAAAAAAAAAATAATATATTATATACCAACAATTACCAAAATTGTTGGTAAACCCTTGCGCTAAGAAAAAAAGGCAGATACTTTGATTGTAAAAATAACTACCAAACACACCTGGAAAAAATTTGATAAAAAAAAGACCAAGATAGTCGTACAACCGAAAACGTTAGTACTAACAAAATAAAGAAAACCCAATTTATATGACAATAAATATATAAGGAAGAAATATATATTATAATATTTATAATGGACGTGTTCTGTCCTATACCGAAACTATATTTCACTACTCAAGTCACAATTTCCTTAGATTATTGACATCACATCTCCACTAATTAATTTTATTTAAATTTTCTCAATTATTAATAAAATTGCTGTACATTATTAATACTGTTAACCATATCTCACATATTAACACATGCAATTATATTTATATGTACAACAAAATAGCGGTTTATAGTGTGAACGGAAGAGGCTAATTTGGCATATTGATATTAAAAATGTGATTTTATTAAATATGTCTCTAGTATTATTGATTTTTAATGTTTGGTATTTAATTTTAATGAATAGTACAAGCAAACAATCTTCTTCAATGAATCTTAAATGACAACCATTGACCAAGATAAAATAACTGTCAATTTTATGCTTTACTTCCTCTTTTAAACTAAAAACTTAAATTAAGAAAAAATTAACAACATGAAACATGGGTAGTGACTGGAAGAGAAGTTTATTTTTTCTATCTTATACCTCCCTGCGTGTTTCAAAATCATTTTATCGCCTTCTTATTTAGTTTTCATTAGGCCTTTCTAATTTTAATACAAACTTTACTTACATCAAAACTTAGATACTTGCACCCGGAGGGTGCAGCTATATTTGCCTGTATTATATAAAACGAAATGGATTAAAAATAAAAATAAAAATAATAATTTAAATGTGTGTTTCTGTCTGTTTTTATGGTTGGTCTTAGTTATGCAATTTTTTTAATCACGGCGGGATGGTATTGATATAATAGTACGTTTGCTCCAAATTCTCTTTAGTCAGATCTTTGCCCTTGAAGCGAAAACTTTTAGTAGGTATATCTGACTCATTAGGTTAACATGTATCAGTAATGTTATTAACAGAGACATGTAATCTAGGCGTGGGCTAGTCAAAAGCAATGTATATCCTGCCAGGTTGCCACTGAAATACGCGCTAGCTAGAACATAATCTCATGTGTGGAAGCAGTGTCCGTTCCTATAAACGAATATGACACCGGGTTACCCAATACTCTCGTTAGTGTGTTTTAGAGTTGCACTGTCACGCTCTATCTGATTATTTAGCACAATTGTTTTAAATTTATAAAAGAAAAGGTCTAGACCTATGGAGAAAACTTATTAATCTATTTGAAATACTATTTTGGGTAATTATGAACTTTTGTTTAGTAAATTTGGATGCTCACAGAAAAAAGAACCCACAAATATTTAATAAAAACTGTTAATTTTAACTATGGTGTTTAGGGTTAGGGATAGGGTTAGGGTATGGGGTTTTGAGTTAGGTGTATTGGGGTTAGGCGTTTAGTTTAATGGGTAAGATAATAATAAATAAAATGGGTTCTGTTTTTTTCTGGTGGTCACCCTCTTAAGGATGTCCCAGTGAAAAAACAGAACACCACAAATGGTTGTAAACAAAATAGTGTTAATTTCCTAACCTCGGGGTTTAGGGTTGGTCTAGGGTTTAGGTTTAGTTAATGTGAAAATGAAGAATAAAAATATGTGGGTTTCTGTTTTCCCTGGGTGACCTAGAAAACCACAGAACCCAAACCCTAACCCTAACCCGTGAACCCAACCCTAACCTAACCTCTCCCGACACACTCAACCCCTGACGCACAAACCCCAACCTTCCAATCTCGAAAGCTCAACCCTTAACCTCCTTTAAATCCTCCTAAAACGCTAGTTAAAATTAACAGTTTTATTTTAAAAATTTGTGGTTTTCTGTTTTTTTCTGGGACACTCTAATTTACTACAACCCAAAGTTCATAATTACCTATTGTTACACCGACTGACCACTTGCATTAACGTGTGAGAAAATAGCGAGGGATAAATCCCAGACTAAAAAGTAGGTACACACATTTTTTTTATTTTTATCGGTCAATCTGTGGTACATAGGCTTATCGCGCTATTCACCACGGATATATGAACATAAACAAAAACAAAATGTAAATTGTCCATAAGTGTTTAAAACAAAATGTCAAATCCCGCTTCGTTTTGCGCCTTAATGAGTAATTATAGATAACCCACTACACTCTGGATTTTGTACTAAGGTTCAGATTAGTGTCTTGAATTCGTATTTAGGTAGGGGATTCTGGACGCCCAGTCTATCTTATATTCTGTTTTTTTTTATGAGATGGACTCTCGCTCCTTTAAATTATGTACAGGCTTTCTTTTGATTGAACAATTAGCCACTCAGTTAAGAATTGAATATAAGTGCTGTCAACCTGCAATTTCTACAAGTTTCATACTACATTGGTTTTTGGTTTGGTATGCTTTATTGTTTTACGGCATATCAACCTCAGTGGGCATTTAATGCCGATAAAGTTTTGAAAATAATATGTCCCGACTCTTACTGGGATAGTACAATTTTTTTATAAACTACATTTTTCTATATTAATAACCCTAATCTAGATGGGACCCCCTAACAGGTACTTACCACTCCGGCCAGAGTGGACCAGGGAGCAATGGTGATGAAGGGGTGCCCAGGCATTCCTCCCAAATGCTCTCAGATACTGGAACCTCACCTATCAATATGAGTTTAACGTCTAATTCCCAGGGCATGTATTGACCCCTCCCCAGTCCCACCGGCCCTATTCTTTACCCCCATATGATAAAAAAAGGGGCTTGGGGTCCTTGTCCATTATAATGGAACAATAATGGATGATCCTACCTGATCTGGGTAATCTCCATATAAAGGTGCCATAAGGCTTGAAAGTAATTAGTCAAAATTTACCATATCAAATTACAATTCGATGAAAAAGATTGA
>CM042172.1:63059716-63114192 GCA_023376005.1 Doryteuthis pealeii | reverse complement strand
GAGACGTCACGCATAGTAGAGATTACCGCGTTACGCAGGCCACTTGTACGTGTTGTGTGCAGGCACCAAAGTCCTATAACCGGATGTTGGTGACTGCTACCCACAAGGGCGAGACTCTGGGGTGTGCGAGGTGAGGAAAAATTTGGGTCGATCGGTGTATACGCTTATCGTGTCGGCATAGTCTAGACGCTCCATGTTAGGGGGCTCGAGGCAACTGGGCAATAAACCCAGCCCTGCCCCTTTAAATTGAGGGGGAGGTGTTGCCTTGGGGGATGGCCCCTGATCGACGCCGTTAATTATATCAAATGGTCCAGAGGCCGAGCCACTGTAGGACCATATCTACGTAACAATAACATGCAATTGTATTTATATATTACAACAAAATAGCGGTTTACAGTTTGAACAGAAAGGGCTAATTTGCATATTGATGATTTTAAAATTTTATTTTAATAAATATGTGCTTGGTATTATGATTTCTAATTGTTTGGTTTTATCTTAAGAAATATAAACAAAATCTCGTGGATAAATCTTAAAAGAAATTTATTTACAAGAAGAAATAACTGTAATATTATCCTTTACTTCCTATTTTAACTAAATAGTTAAATTAGGAAAATTTACCAATGAAAGAGGGGAGTAATGGAAAATGATGGAATAGTTAGTTTCAAAGTTGTTCTATTTTTCGATTATACCCCCTCTGTTGCAGATCTTTTTATCTGCATTCTTAATCAGTTTCATTAGCCTTTCTAATTTAATATGATATTTTATTATATCAAAACTTAAATACTTGCACCCGGAGGGTGCATATATTTGCTAGTATATATATATATACATGAAAAAAATCAAGATTGCAACTGACTATACTCACATATATGTGGTTGTGTGTAGGTTTTGCATATATCTGTGTATGTGTATATGCGTTTTTTTTTACTCAATACAAATTCATACATTCCTCTCTTTGTTTAAAGTTTATAGCGTCAAGTGAAAAAAAATCAGTCATATGGTGAGCAAGTTTCATTCTTTGAAAATTCTCACATGAAACTGACGACTTAGTTAAAAAATGGCGTTTGAGTATATATATATATATATATATATATATATATATATATATATATTTTTCTGGTAGTATACCTCGTTGTAATTTATATCTAGAGGAGAAACTTTAGATTTTTCTTCTTCACAATAAAGATATACTATTGAATAAGTACACCGAATTCCTATGCAAATGCCGCCATAAATCCAAGTTTTTTTTTACAATTAAGTTAAGAATCTGTTTATATGCATCCTCTCCTCGTTGTTTTAGGTATTAATTTGCATATTTGTTTGTTATATCCCAAGATGTAGGAATAAGAAATGATAACAAAAACAGTGAAATATGTTTAACATATAACAATATTTGTTTTATTTATTCTCACTGACCGGGAATACAGTGGGATGAGTTTGGAGAGAATTCAACTGTGTGTATCAGGTGTGTGTACATTACATGGGGCAAAGTCCTTGTCTGATGTCTCAGTGCTTGTGCGTGAGTATATCCAGTGTTTATCGTCAGGGGAGATAACTCTTTGTAACATTTTTTCATTTTTATTATGTGTACCAGGCTGACCAAATGATTCTCTTTTATTTCCCACCACAGTTTCATTTCATACTATTTTCCTTCTTTATTTTGGGAAAGACTTGCCTTTTTCTTGAAGATTTTTTATGATTCCATTGATGTTCAATTCTCCTTTTCTGAGTTGGTGTGGGCCGGTATCGAACTAGGAACCTTGTGGTTTCTAGCAGAACGCTCTACCGACTGAGCTAACCCGGATATATGTATATATGAGAAGTAAATATACAAACGATGTGTTTTTATATGGCTTTTTTAGCCGACAATGTTTGGGAGAATAGGTGCTTAATTGAATTCGTACCTCATTTTTGAAAGTTAATTAATTAATAATTAATTAATTAGGCGGGCAAACCTATTCGAAATGTAATGCTAAACAAATCGGAAAAAATCAATCTCTGTATGATAGGCCGAAATGTACATACAGAGATTGATTTTTCTCGATTTGTTTAGCCTTACATTTTGAATAGGTATGCTCGCCTAATTAATTAATTAATTATTAATTAACTTTCAAAAATTAGGTACGACTTCAATTAAGCACATATTCTCCCAATATATATATATATATATATATATATATATATATATATATATATATATATATATATATAATGTATATATATATATATATATATATATATATATATACATACATATAAGGGTGTTAAATTTGCTTGAAGAATTGGTTATATTGGGGTTTTTTCTTCTTCCGGAGACGTTTCTGTTTTATTCATTTTGTGTTGGGCATAGTTTTTTTAATATTTCCCTTTAAAAAAAATTTTTAATTGATTTTTGATATATCTAACCAATAGAAGGGACCTAAATCGTACTAACATCCCGGTTTAGAGAGGGCCCAAGAGTAAAAGCAATGAATGGGTGCTCCACATTCCCCAGAGCTCCAGAATTGAAACCGTCACCACCATATGCGGGTTAATATCACAACCAGGACACTAAGACCCCGCAGCTACCACATTTTAGCTTATATATGATAAAAAGGAGGCGTGTGGTGTAATGGTTATAGGTGTAGGAAATGGACACGCCTACTCGTGTTCAAATCCTGGACAAGGCTATTTGTTACATAATAATTGGATCCCTAATACATTTTAAGGTAGTGTAGAAATCATTATGGCGATCAGTACAGCTGATGGCCTTGAGAGTGAGTGACAGTGTTTGACCTCACTCTGACCTTGCTTTCTGGGGATAGACCGTGAGAAACGGAACCCCGATAGAAAGCCCCCTTCCGGTTGAAGGGTAAGCAACCCAGTTAGTTAGAGTTAGAACTTAGAAGCCGAGCTAGCAACATGTAAGCCTCATCTGCGCAGATTGTCTGGGTGGGGATCTGGAATAAAGTAACATCAACCTAAATCGAAGTCTTGTGTTTATTACTAAAAACTAACAATGACACAAGGCTTCTGATAAGAAGTGATCCCCAACAGAAACCAGACCCGGAATCCTCAATAGAAGACCAGACGAGACCATTAGAAGATATACCAGACCAAGATAGATGATAGACGATCAGAAGCAAAGCCGGCCAGAAGAATAGACGACCAGAGTAAGAATTAAAGAAAGGTATATAACGGTATATAGATTTGGCTTAGTGAAAAGACCAGTATATAACATATACCTATTTAGTGCCAGTAAAGAAGGCGCTATGCAACATATTTGTATTTCAATAGGTCTAATACATTTGGCAAAGTACGTATCAAACTCTCTCTCTCTCTCTCTCTCTCTCTCTCTTCTCTCTCTCTCTCTCTCTCTCTCTCTCTCTCTCTCTCTCTCTCTCTCTAGCTAGCTAGCTATGGGTAAATAGTAGGGAAGACTGAACTCTTTAACCTTAGCTAGGTACCCAGTCTAGCACTAGAGGAAAACACTGAAACCTTTTAACCTTTGCTTTCGAAATCGATCTTGTGTTACATTCTACTTCATAAAGGGTCCAAAAAGGGTTTGGTGTTTGCTATGAGTGCAATAGGCTCAGGTTAATCATATAGGTGCTAGGGCTTGACATGACCAAACGATTGATCACACAGCACGTTTAGCCCAATTATGTGTCAAAGTGGAGATTTGCGTGTCATGGACTGCGCTACTATCAGAACTCTGTCCCAATCATCACGAGTCACCACCCACGTCCAAAGAGTGTCCCCATTGGGAGCGGTTGTTCTTACCCCTCTGCAAAGTTGCAGTCAGTGTATTTTACAGCTCCGGGAGTCATGGCTAATGAGATCATGTATAATTCCATATATATATATATATATATATATATATATACTAGCCAATATATGCACCCTCCGGGTGCAAGTATTTAAGTTTTAATGTAATAAAATATATTAAATTAGAAAGGCTAATGAAACTAAATAAGAATGCAGATAAAAATATTTTTCAACAGAGGTGGGTATAATCGAAAAATAGAACAACTGAAACTTACTCTTCCATCACTCTCGTCTTTCATTGTTATTTTTTCTAATTTAAGTATTTAGTTAAAAGAGGAAGTAAAGAATAAAATGACATTTATTTTTCTTGTTAATGGATTAATTTAAGATTCATTGAAGAGATTTTTACTTATATTCATTAGAAAAAACCAAAAGTTAGAAATCAATATACTAAGGACAGTATTTATTAAATTCGATTTTTTATATCAATATGCAAATTAGCCTTTCCCTTCACACTGTAAACCGCTATTTTGTTGTATATATAAATGGAATTGTATGTTGTTAGTATGTAGATATGGTTAACAGTATTAATAATGTAAAACAATTTTATTAATAATAGGTTAAAATAAAAATAAAATCCTTGAGAATGTGATGCCAATAACTAAGGGAATTGTAACTTGAGTAGTGATATAGTTTCGGTTACAAATAGAAAAGCACACAATCTCCATTATAATAAGATATATGTATAATCAATAGTAATGGTATTATGGATGATTTGGACTCATAACTTAAAGTTTCATGGTTATGCAATCCTCAGATGAGTAAAAAAAAATTATATATATATACAATTTAATATACCAAACTTGTTGGTAAACCCTTGCGCTGAGAAAAAAAAAAACGGCAAATACTTTGATTGTAAAAATATACTACCAAACATCACCTGGCGAAAAAAATTTAAAAAAAAGAAAAGACTAAGATAGTCGTACCAACCGAAAATAATCGGTTAATACTATGATACTTGACCAAAAGCAAAGACAATTTATATGTACATATATATATAGGAAGAATATATATATATATATTATATAATATATATATATATATCTTAATTATAATGGAGATTGTGTGTTTTTCTGTCTGTAACCGAAACTATATTACTACTCAAGTCACAATTTCCTTAGTTATTGACATCACATTCTCCACGATATTAATTTTATTTAAATCTCAAGTATTAATAAAATTGTTGTACATTATTAATACTGTTAACCATATCTACATATTAACAACATGCAATTATATTTATATGTACAACAAAATAGCGGTTTATAGTGTGAACGGGAAGGCTAATATGCATATTGATATTAAAAATGTGATTTTATTAAATATGTGCTTAGTATTATTGATTTTTAACTGTTTGGTTTTATTTTAATGAATATAAGCAAACATCTCTTCAATGAATCTTAAATAAAATCCATTAACAAGAAAAAATAAATGTCATTTTATTCTTTACTTCCTCTTTTAACTAAATACTTAAATTAGAAAAAATAACAATGAAAGATGGGAATGATGGAAGAGTAAGTTTCAGTTGTTCTATTTTTCGATTATACCTCCCTCTGTTTCAAATCATTTTATCTGCCTTCTTATTCAGTTTCATTAGCCTTTCTAATTTAACATGATATTTTATTATATTAAAACTTAAATACTTGCACCCGGAGGGTGCATATATTTGCTAGTATATATAAAAGAAATGGATAAAAATAAAAATAAAATAATAGATTTAAATGGTGTTCTGTCTTTGTTTTTTATTGGTTGGTTTAGTTTATGCTAATTTTTTAATCACTATAGGAGATATGTATAATAGTGCGTTTGCTCCAAGTCTCTTTAGTCAGATCTTTGCTCTGAAGCGAAACTTTTAGTAGGTATATCTGACTCATTAGGTTTAACTATATATATGTGTGTATAACAGACATGTAATCTAGGTGGGCTAGGTAAGCAATGTATATCCTGCCAGTTGCACTGAAATACGCGCTAGCTAGAACATAATCTACATGTGTGGAAGCAGTGTCCGTTCCTATAAACGAATATGACACGGGTGTGTTTGAGTACTGTCCACGCTATCTGAAATTTAGCATTGATTTTAATTTATAAAAGAAAAGTCTAGACCATGGGAAACTATTAATCTATTTGAAATACTATTTAGGGTAATTATGAACTTTTGTTTAGTAAATTAGGATGTCCCAGATAAAACAGAACCCACAAATCTTGTAATAAAACTGTGAATTTTAACTAGGGGGTTTAGGGTTAGAGTTAGGATTAGAGTTAAGTTGGGGTTTGGGGTTAGGGTTGGGGGTTAAGGTTTAAGGTTATTTTAATGGGAAGATAAATAAATGAACTGAGTTCTGTTTTTTCTGGGTCCCCTCTATAAGGTGTCCCCCCCCCCAAAAAAAAAACAGAACACACAAATTTTGTAATAAAACAGTTAATTTTAACTAGGGGGGGTTAGGGTTAAGGTTAGGGTTTAGGGTTAGTTTAATGCAAAAATAAATAAATAATGTGCGTTCTGTTTTTCCGTGGGTCACCCTGTACAGGGTGACCTAGAAAAACAGAACCCAAACCCTAACCCTAACCCAACCCTAACCCTAACCCCAACAATAACCCTAATCCAAACCCCGATCTTAACCCTAAACTCTAACCCTAACCCTAAATCCTCCTAGTTAAAATTAACAGTTTTATTTAAAAAATTGTGGGTTCTGTTTTTTCTGGGACACCCTAATTTACTAAACAAAAGTTCATAATTACCTTATTTTGTACACGACTGACCACTTCATAACTGGTGAGAAAAGCGAGGGAAATCCAGACTAAAAGTAGAGCACACATTTTTTTTTTATTCTTATCGGTCAATCTGGTACATAGGCTATCGGCTATTCACACGATATATGAACATAAACAAAAACAAATGTAAATTGCTAAGTAAAACAAATGCCAATCCCCTTCTGTTGCGCATGAGTAATTATATAACCCACTAACTCGATTTTGTACTAAGGTCAGATTTAGTGGGTGGGGATTTCTGGCGCCAGTCTATTTTATTGCTTTTTTTTATGAGATGGACTCGCCTAAATATATTTCAGCTTTCCTTTTGTGAACAAAGCCACAGTCAAATGTTATAAGTGTTGTCAACTGCAATCTAGTTCAAATTGGTTTGGTTTGGTTTGTTTTGTTTTACAGCATATCAACCTCAGTGGGTCATTTAATGCCGATAAAGTTTTGAAATAAATCAATTCTTACTGGATAGTACAATTTTTTTATAAATACATTTTTCTATTTAACCCATAGATGGGACCCTAACAGGTACTACCACTCCAGGTCAGAGTGGACCAGGGAGCAATGGTGATGAAGGGGTGCTCCACATTCCCCAAACCTCCAAAACTGGAACCTCACCATCAGAATAGAGTTTAACGTCACTCCCAGCCACCGCCTTCTAGCACCCATATGATAAAAATGGGGTGGGGGCTAGCCATAAGGGCAATAGGGTTGGGGCAATCATATAGGTGCTAGGGCTTGACGTGACCAGCCGATTGATCGGAGGGGGGCCCCCGACCGCCCGTCTAGTGGAGTATTGTATGTCATGAACTGCTCATCCACCTGGGCTCTATCCTTAAGCATCACGGCTCGCCACCTAACAGGTACTACCACTCCGGGTCAGAGTGGACCAGGGAGCTATGGGGATGAAGGGGTGCTCCACATTCCCCAAACCTCCAAAACTGGAACCTCAACATCAGATAGAGTTTAACGTCATTCCCAGGACATGTAGACCCTCAGTCACCGCCTTCTAGCACCCATATGATAAAAAAGAGTTGGGGTTTGCTATAAGGGCAACAGTGTTGGGAAAATCATATAGGTGCTAGGGCTTGACATGGCCAGCCGATTGATCGGAGTGGGTCTCTCCAACCGCCCGTCAAGCCTAAGTAAGGGCCAAAGAGGAGTATTACAAGTCATGAACTGCTCATCCAACTGGGTTCTGTCTTTAAGCATCACGGGTCACCACCCACAGCCAACAGGTGGCCCCATTGGGGGAGTCTTGCCCCTCTGCAGAGGTGCAGTCGGTGCATTCTAACGCCTCAGCCGACAGGGCGGTAGTTGAAATTGAATTTAATTTTACCCTCACTATCACGGAATTCAACCTTTTAAATTAACTTTCGAATCAAAATAATGATTCAAAATTATGAGGGTGACATTTTTGCCCCGTTAAAATATGATTTCAATCTTTTTTTTTTTTTTACCTTATGACGTTTAGGCACGCCTTTTACGATCTCGATTCATACGGACATTTTTCCATTTACACCGTCAAATACGCTAAATTGTTAACAGACGATTTTTAGAGGGTTTTTTTTTATTCTAAAACTAACCTCTAACTCAAACCCTAACCCAAACCCTAACCCTTAACCCTAACCCAAACACTAGCCCTTAACCCTAGCCTCTAACCAACAACCGGATTTTGACGGTGTAAATGGAAAAAATGTCCGTATGAATCGAGATCGCAAAATGGGTTCCTAAAGGTCATATGGTCCATTTTCTTATGTCTTCATTTCTATTAACAATCAGTGGAGTCGGTGAGCTTAAGGGAATCCGCCCAGTCGGCTGGGGTGTTAGAATGCACCGACTGCACCTCTGCAGAGGGGTAAGACTCCCCCAATGGGGCCACCTGTTGGCCGTGATGCTTAAGAATAGAACCCAGGTGAATGAGCAGTTCATGACATGCTATATTCTACTTTAGGCTTTTCTTGGTCTAGACGGGAGGTCGGAGAGGCCCCCTCCGATCAAATGGCTGGTCACATCAAGCCCTAGCACCTATATAATTTTCCCAACCCTATTGCCCTTATGGCAAGCCCCAACCCCTTTTTATCATATGGGTGCTAGAAGGCGGTGATTGAGGGTCTACATGTCCTGGGAATGACGTAAAACTCTATCTGATGTTGAGGTTCCAGTTTTGGAGGTTTGGGGAATGTGGAGCATCCCATCATCACTATTGCTCCCTGGTATACGCTGGCCCGGAGCTGTAGTACCTGTTAGGGTCCCATCTATGGGTTAAGTACAAAAATGTATTTATAAATTAATTGTATTATCCATTAAGAATTGATTTATTTCAAAACTTTATCGGCATCAAATGACCCATAGAGGTTGACATGCCGTAAAACCAAACCAAACCTAAGGGAATGTTTTTGACTCATAAGAATGGACCGACATTTTCTGAATTATAATGATTTTGTAAATCTTATCTGAAGTTATAAACTTATATTATACAGTAAAAGGTTTTTTTTTCTTTTGTTTTTTACTGTCGTACTTTTATAACATAGGTCACAGCTGCTCAACCAAAGATCAAAGTGTAGTATCTGTGCACAGAACCTGCAAAAGCTTCTCGCCAGATTCCAAGGGACCAACTCGCCTCCAGGTGGCACCTACCCCCTAATCTAAATGAAGCAGGACTGGGTTTATTACCAGGTGTCTGAGGCTCCACTAATTTTTACCCAAACTAAATTTACCAAAATATTCATGCATTTGTTCATAACCAGGCATGTCTATTTTCATGTTCCTATTGGGTTAACTAGTAACTTTCTCGAATACTGTTCATTGAAACACTTCTCTGTATTTTCTGTTTATTTCTGATTAATTGTTTCTGTATATTAATTATGTTATAACTAAATTTATTATTAGTAGCAAATATATGCACCCTCCGGGTGAAAGTATTTAAGTTTTAATATAATAAAATATCATGTTAAATTAGAAAGGCTAATGAAACTGAAAAAGAATTCAGATAAAAATATTTGGAACAGAGGGGGTATAATCGAAAAATAGAACAACTTTGAAACTAACTCTTCCATCATTTTCCATTACTCCCGTCTTTCAGTGGTAAATTTTCCTAATTTAACTATTTATTTAAAATAGGAAGTAAAGAATAATATTACAGTTATTTATTCTTGTTAATGGATTTCTTTTAAGATTTATCCCCGAGATTTTTGCTCATATTCAATAAGATAAAACCAAACAATTAGAAATCAATAATACTTAGCATACATTCATTAAAATCAAATTTTCAAGATCAATATGCAAATAAGCCTTCCCATTCACACTGTAAACCGCTATTTTGTTGTATATATAAATACAATTGCATGTTATTAGTATGTTGATATGGTTAACAGTCTTAATGATGTAAAAACAATTTTACTAATATTGAGGTTTAAATAAAAATAAAATCATGGAGAATGTGGTGTAAATAACAAAGAGAATTGTGACTTGTATACGGTTACAATTCTCCATTATAATAAGATGTAAAAAAAACGTTACAATTTTGTTCCATTTTTACCCTGGACTCCATCTGTTTCATAAAAAAAGTAAGTCGGAGTGGCCTAAAGTCGGTATCAGCCATACATCGAAGTAGTCTATCTCCTTTCCACTAGTGCTAGACCAATGAGATTGATTTTGCGTCTGGGGTGGAGTGCTACACCTATTTTCAGTTCCTTATTGGGCCGCGTTAGCTCAGTCCGTAGAGCGTTCGGCTAGAAACCACAAGGTTCCTAGTTCGATACCAGTCCTCGCCAACTCAGCGTATGAGTAGCCCAGGCATCTGTGCGGTAAAGTAAGGAGCTGATGGTAGGTGTGGCCTTCCACCTCAGACGCTAAAAACAATCTCCTTGGTCTAGCCCTATTGAAAAGGGGATAGACTCCCTCGCTGACTGGCTGATACCAACTTTAGGCCGCCCTGACTACTTACTTACTTCTGGAAAGCACAACTCACCGCCTACCTTTTTAGTTGAGATAAAACAAAACCTGACAACTTCTAGCGTAAGTTTATTTGTAGTATATCCTCGCGAATATAAAAAAGCAATTCTATTGCCTGAGCAAACTTAGAGGAATGAATACAAGAACGACATAGTTGTATTAAGCATAATTTAGCCGACAATTTTTGGGAGGAGAATATGTGCTTAATTGAATTCGTACCTAATTTTGAAAGTTAATTAATTAATAATTAATTAATTAGGCGGGCATACCTATTTAAATATTAGGCTAAACAAATCGAGAAAAATCAATCTCTGTATGTACATTTCGACCTATATATATATTATATTATATATATATTTATATATATATATATATATATAATATATAATATAAGACAAATCGTGGGGGTTACCCATTGGGCTCTGGGAAGATAACTGGGATGAAGGAAAACTAAGTTTACAAATGAGATAATAGATAAATAAACAGGAGAAAGAACCGGAGAATTAAAAAACAAAAACATTACAATGGTTTTGTAAGATTTTTAAGAAAGTGAATGTTTGATCAAATTTAAATTTATTAAGAACCAAGATGCTGGCCCAGCTGGCTACATATCAACAAATACGTTTCATAACTCTACGATATCTCCCTCTCTATGCTCACTGAGAACGTGGAGGTAATAAAGAGATACATAGAGAGGGAGGAAGTGAGAGGCAGAATGTCAATTAAGAGACTGTTCCTTAAATAGTTGTATTAAGCAACCAACAATTTTTTTAAAAAGCATGTAAATAGATATCATCGATCATCGATGGGTTGCCCAGAGTTGGCAACAAAATAAACATGATAGAGATTCATATTTAAGTAAATGCACTCTCTTATACAGATCGGTTTACCAACATATGGTAGGAACTGGCAGTATTGGTCTTGGCACTCACTGACGCCAAGTTCTTAGACCGACATATGGTCTGTACTGGTCTAATGAGAAATTAAACACCTATACCAAGACATGTGTGCTGCCCTGGTCAGGCGAAAAATGTACTTGCCACTACTCGCGAGATGATACTATATTTTTATATACTAACTAACTCAGCCAAAACATTCCAAACTATATTCTAAGATCCGATGTTTTCTCAGTTGAAGAGGCAACCACTCCCCCTTTTATAGTCACTTACTTACTTTAAAAAGCCCCCCTCCTTAACCATTAAGCTGATGTCGAGTCATATCCTTGTTATTGAATGTATAACCCGGGGAAGTCCTGTGGCGTATCATCTAAAGTGCTGAACCGCGACATCGTAGTTAGCGTGTTCGAACTCTAGTATTAATATTACGTTTAATTCCGGACTATTACCCTTGGTAAAGGTATGAAGGTTTGGTTTGGTTTGGGTGTTTGTGTTTACGGTATATCACCTCAGTGGGTCATTTATGCCAACAAAGTTTTGAAATAAATCATTCTTAATGATCACAAATTTTTGTTTACCAACTCATGTTTTAACTATTTAACCTATACCTTGGGGATGGACCTAACAGGTACTACACTCCGGGTCAGAGTGGGCCAGGGAGCAATGGTGATGAAGGGGTGCTCCACATTCCCAAACCTCCAAAACTGGAACATCACCATCAGATAGAGTTTAACGTCATTTCCAGGACATGTAGACCCTCAGTCACCGCTTCTAGCACCTATGATAAAAAAGGGTTGGGGCTTGCCATAAGGGCAATAGGGTTGGGAAAATCATATAGGTGCTAGGGCTTGACATGGCCAGGCAGACTGATCATCGGGGGGGGCTCTCGACGGGCCCGTCTAGCCTAAGTAAGGGCCAAAGTGAGTATTACAAGTCATGAACTGCTCATCCACCTGGGTCCTTCCTTAAGCATCGCAGGTCACTACCCACGGCGAACAGGTGGCCCCATTGGGAGTCTTACCCGTCTTCAGAGTTGCAGTCGGTGCATTCTAACGCCCCAGCCGACAGCAACCTCACATCTATGGATTAAACAGTACCACTACTGTTCTACAAGGATTCCATTGGCATTAAATAACCCATACATTTTTATATATATATATATTTGGGAGAATATGTGCTTAATTGAAGTCATACCTAAATTTTGAAAATTAATTAGTTGATAATTAAAGAATTAGGCGAGCGTCTCTGTTCAAATGTAAAGCGTAAAAAAATCGAGAAAAATCAATCTCTGTATATACATTTCGGCATACAGAGATTGACTTTTTTTTTCGATTTGTTTACGCTTTACATTTGAACAAATACGCTCGCCTAATTCATTAATTATCAACTAATCAATTTTCAAAAATTAGGTATGACTTCAATTGAGCACATATTCTCCCCAAAAGTGTCGGCTAACGCCATCTCAAACAGATTGTTTGTTTACTTTCATATATATATATATATATATAATATATATTATATATACATATAATATATATATATATATGTGTGTATATATATATATATATACTTTCTTTGGTGGGGTACAAAGTCCTTTGGTTTTAGGATGATTCTAATGTGCTCCTTTCCTACAACTGTGCCGTGTTGCAAAGTTCAGGTTTCGATTTGAGAGCTCAATGTTTCTTTTTATAAACAGAGCTTGTAAGGAAAAAAGGCTTAAAGACCGGGTATTAAGCGATTATGGTCCATTTCCACCCGTGGGTATCTGAGACCCCCCCCCCGAGATTCCTCAGATCACTTTCTTTATTGAAACTGGTAAACAAATAATTTCAGCTTATATTTATACTTTCTCTCTTGATCCCAGTGACGGTATCGGGTTTTACAGTCACTTCCTGCTCGTGTGGAGGGGTTGGGTAAATACATACAAGGATAGCATTAACCCATAAAAATAACCCATAAAGGTTGATACGCCATTAAACAAAGAAACCAAACCGATTTATGCATTATGGATAGGCTAGGCTACAATAACCGCTAATAGCCATCTGAATATATCAAAAATTACATTAAGCAACGCGCTGAAGAGATTTAGATATTTAAAAAAAATGTTAACTGGCAAAACATATTTTAAATTATGACCAACGAGCAATTTACGCACTTGCAAAAATCCAGGAAAAAAAAAAGGAAAAAAAGTTTTTTTAAGAAAACTGTGTTTACAAAATATTTCGGACTATTTCTCGGTTAATTAATTCAAATTAACTAATAATTAGTTTAAATTAATTCAATTTCAAGTTTGATTATTCGAAATCGATACGAATTATGAATCGGTAATTACAAATTTAGATTAACAGCACGAGTTAAGCTGATTATATGGTTAGTTTTTCTTAAAATGGCTCGAAAAAAATACAAAGAAGAAGAGAAAAATGAAAGTGACAAAGATATAGAAGAAAGAAAAATGGCGAAAGATATATATATATATATATAAAGAGAGGGATGGAAAAATGTAAAAAGAAGAGATGGGGGAAGAGATGTAGAGAAGGGAAAGTTAATAAAAAGCGGAAAAAAAGAGAAGAAAAAAAGAAAAGTTGAAAGATAGAACAAAATATAGATAGAAAGAAAGAGAAAAGAAAGAGAGAAAGAGAGAGAGAGAGAGAGAGAGAGATGAATTTAGATAAGAATGATTGTAAAGAGAGAGAAAAGAAATGTTAGAGAGGAATGAAAATAAAAAGAAGAAAAATGGAAAGCGGGAGATAGATAGAACTAAATGTAGATAAAAAGAAAAAGAAAGAGAAAAAGAAAAAAGAGGAAAAAAAGAAAGATAGAGTAGGATGTGAATAAAAAGAAAGAAAATACATATAGATAGATAGGAACATAACCAAGGAGAAAGAAATTGAAAAAAGAAAAAAGAAGGAAAATTGAAATTAAAATGAAAATATAATTAGGGCAGAATAGAGATAGTAAAAGAAAAAAAGAAGGAAAAAGTGAACGATGTTTAGAGCAGAATAAAAACGAAAAAGAAAAGGAAGAAGAAATATAAAAAAAAGAAAGAAAGAAAGAAAGATATTTAGAGCAGAAAAATGAAAAAGAAAGAAGAAATGTAACAAGAAAAAGAAAAAAAGAAAGAAAGAAATTTAGATGTAATTTAAATGTAAAAAAAAAGAGAAAGAAAGAAAGAAAGAAAGAAGAAAGAAAGAAAGAAAGAACGATATTTAGAGCAGAATAAAAATGAAAGAAAAGGAAGAAAATATGTAAAAAAAAGACAAAGAAAGAAAGAAAGAAAGAAAGAAAGAAAGAAAGAAAGAAAGAGAGAGAACGATATTTAAAACAGAATAAAAACGAAAAAGAAATATGAAATGTAAAAAGAAAAAGAAAAAGAAATAAAGAAAGAAATTTAGATGTAAATTTAAATGTAAAAAAATAGAGAAAGAAAGAAAGAAAGAACGATATTCATTGCAGAATAAAAACGAAAGAAAAGGAAGAAAAAATGTAAAAAAAAAGAGAAAGAAAGAAAGAAACAACGATATTTAAAACAGAATAAAACAAAAAAGAAAGAAGAAATGTAAAAAGAAAAAGAAATAAAGAAAGAACGAAATTTAGATGTAAATTTAAATGTAAAACAAATGAGAAAGAAAGAAAGAAAGAACGATATTTAGAGCAGATAAAAACGAAAAAGAAAAGAAAGAAGAAATGTAAAACAAATGAGAAAGAAAGAAAGAAAGAAAGAAAGAAAGAAAGAAGAAAGAACGAATAAAACAATTTTAAAGAAGAATAAAACGAAAAGAAAGAAGAAATGTAAAAAGAAAAGAAAAAAGAAAGAACGAAATTTAGATGTAAATTTAAATGTAAAAAATAGACAAAGAAAAAAAGAAAGAAAAGAAAGAAAGAAAGAACGATATTTTTAGAGCAGAATAAAAACGAAAAAGAAAAGAAAGAAGACATTTTTTAAAAAGAGAAAGAAGAAAGAAAGAAGAAAAGAAAGAAAAAGAGAGAAAGAAAGGTGATTTGTGAAGAATGTAAAAATGTCGTAGAATGAGAAAAAGAATAAAGCTAAAAAAAAAAAGACAGAAAAGAGAAAGAAAAAATGAGAACAATAGAGTTGAATGAAAAGAAAAATGAGAGAGAAGAAAAGAAAGAAACAACAAAGAAACAACAAAGAGAAAGAAATACTAAAGCAGAATATACACAAAAAAGTAAAATTCAAATGTGAAATAGAAGAAAAAAATAAAATAAAATAAAATATGGAAATGAATAAAAACGAAAGAGAAATATCTTTGCCGCCAAAATCTAAAATAGAGAAAACGTTTAAAATATCGACACATTGATCTGGTTATGATTGTTTTTTAAAAAACAAAACTGTTTCCATTGTCTTTTATTTTCTATCGGTGTTTCTTTCTTTCGCGATTTGTCACCACAACATTCCGTTCTCCAAGACAACTATTTTTAATCGGTTTTTGTTAGTTATAAAATTCTTCCTTTCTTTGAATAATTATTTCTCTTGAACAGAATTGTCTATTTCCAGAACATATGAAATAGAATCGTTTTTCTCTTCGTCATCCACTCTCAAGGTGATTTCCTTTCTGACAAAGACAACAAAAAAAAAAGATTCCTCACTGCATTCTCGTGACTGCTTAAAGGGCGTCCCATCGTGGTACCACGGTTAGCAAGTTAGTCTCGCAGATCCATTATTAAGGAACACCGATATCAATCCTCGTTGGATCATCAACATCCGGTTGTTTGTGACTGCAGTGAGGAATATCATTCATTGATAAATAAACACTGAAAATTTTATTAAAATCCGATAATTCCCTGATTTTTGGTAATTTTTTATGTAGGAGGGGAGGGGGCTAAAGTCATTTTGTCAAAAACGCAGTTTAGCTTCATTTTGGGTATACCTACCTATGTAATTTTCAAACCAAGTTAATTATTTGTGTTCGGGTTTTTCATGGCAAGGTTCAAATAATTAAGTGCTAATTTTGAAAAATGATTATGAAGCCAGATAATTTTGATCAGAAGGTTCTGTCGAAACACATGATAGTGCAAATTCAACACCTTCTACATTCACCTGGCCTAGCTTTGTTCAAGTATAACATTTGAGAATGGGGAGATTAAAAAATACGACGGTGAAACTACCCGCCAAATAAAATAGGAAGTTTACAGGTGCTTCGACCATTTTTTAAATTTCTATACGGGCTGATTTTCATATTGGAGTTTCAATAAGTTCGCACAGATAACATTTTTTTATAACAACAAACCAATCTGAAACTGAGAGAAAAGTTAACGATTTAAAGAATATTATGAAATAGGATCGTTGTTCTCTTCTTAAAGAGCGTCCAATCATGGTGCAACGGTTAGCAAGTTAGTCTCGCAGATCCATGATTAAGGAACACCGATATAAATCCTCGTTGGATGCCACATACTTGCGAGCTTGTATTCACATCCTACCCATCGCGAAAATACCTTCTTGTGATTTTAACTATAAATATGTTTCTTCTCGATCTTTTAGTCCAGTCCCAAAGACACAACATGCCTCCATTGTCTAAAAGAGGTTAAGGTTTGTATTCATTGTCCAACATTTGACGCTCTCTGATCAAGGAGAATGCCGTCGGAACTACACAATCTTACTCTCTTCTCCCTCATCCAGATAGGCTTGGTTTTTGCCAGATCCCCACATAAAAAACGATCTTAAATAAAATTAACCCTTAACCCTAACCCCTAACTCTAACCCTTAACAAACATCCGGATGATCAAAATTATCTAGCTTCATAATCATTTTTCAAAATTAGCACTTAATTGTTTGAACCTTGCCATGAAAAACCCGAACACAAATAATTAACTTGGTTTGAAAATCACATAGGCGATAAACTGTCAGTTACCAAGCGATATCGACTTCATACCTTTGCTGCCCTAACTCAGTTTATTTATGAATACAGCAAACTATATATATATATATATAATATATATATATATATATATATTATATATAATAAATTGATTGTGTATAAACTTTGTTCTTCTGAACGTTGTTTATAGGTATAATGAAGCATGGAAATGAACAAGTGAACAAAAACAAACAAAAAAACAGAACAAACAGAAAAGAGTCCGAGAAGGTTCCCGAGTCCGACAAGAAATACCTGAAGAAGGCAGGAGGGTATATCGGCCGAAACGTTGTACAAATAACAACGAAGATGGGGACAATAGTCGGAATAACGCAGATAATACTAGAACAAACAGAGTTTCAATATCTAGCTGTTGTTCTGTCCCTGGTTTGATTTATTCCGATATTTCGGGTGACCCTTCACCCTTTGTCAAGGTATATATATATATATATATATATATATATATGTGTCTGTTAATATTATTATCATCATCATTATTATTATTATTATTATTATTATTATTATTATTATTATTATTATTATTTTTATTATTATTATTATTATTATTATTATTATTATTATTATTATGCGACTTCTGTCTAGATGTGTAGAAATCATTTCATTATTTTTCAACTTTATTTGAATTTGAAATTTAAAAAAATCTAAAATGTAAGAAAATTCTTGATCATTTTATTTTGCACCTCGTATCTACTTTAGAATCTGTGTGTGAACAAGCTGTTCATTCTTTATGCATTGTATATGAGATCATATAAATTTAAATTTACCTAAAAATCAGGTGCATTATGAAAAAATCCAAGTTTTAAAATAGGGTTCATGAATGAATCATTTTCATTATACATATTTACCACCACACTCCTTCACGTGTAGGAAGGTTAATTTCCTAAGCTGGGTTTAACAGGTTTGAATTCGGAGTTTTACTTCTCCTAGTCTAGTTTCCTAACCAAGGTTACAGAGCCAACCCAGCCCGATGTAAAGAGAATAGTTGGATGCTTATCTTTCCCAAGAGTATTAGCGCTATGAGAAATACAAACGGATTCGTCCCGGACTTGAACTCGTTTCACACTGTCCATTTCCTACGAAAATATCCATTAAAATATTCGCTTCCATTTTCATTACATAAAATCTGATTGAGAATGCTTTTTCTTATTGATATTTACTTAAATTATTTTAAGCTTGCAAGGTGCTCAATATTTCTGGCCTTATACCAAACTAAGCTATGCTTAATAAAGGCCTAGTGGGTCTATCTGAATCTCCACCAGGTAGAAAATGGAAGGGCAACTCGTTAAAATTAAACTCACAACAATCAGTGAATTGTGTATCCCATTGCGATGTAATGGTAAACAAGCTAGCCTTGATGGTCTAGAGCAACTAAATAGTAAGTTAGATTCTCACTGGGTGTCCTATACTTACTTCTTTGTAGCAAAATATAAATTATACTAAGGTTTATTTGTATGTTTATTTATGACATCCTGCATAGTGTAATGATTATTTAACTAAATCCCTTTGTTTTTATAGGAAGCGCGTGGTGTAATGGTTAAAGTCGAAGGAAATGGACTCGTCACCCCGAGTTCAAATGCTGG
Source organism: Doryteuthis pealeii (assembly GCA_023376005.1). Classification (NCBI taxonomy): domain Eukaryota; kingdom Metazoa; phylum Mollusca; class Cephalopoda; order Myopsida; family Loliginidae; genus Doryteuthis; species Doryteuthis pealeii. Next base: position 63,095,298 of record CM042172.1, on the reverse strand, counting down.
ACGTTGCATTTCACTTAACGCTAATACCCTCGGGAAATGTATGAATCCTACTCTCCCTCCAGCTATGGGTAAATAGTAGGGCAGACTGGGCTCTTTAACCTTGGTTAGGCAACCGGACTAGGAGAAAGAATCTCTGAATTCCAACCTATTGAACTACGCTTCAGAAATTGACCTTCTGTCACATCCTGCTCGTACGGAGGGGTTGGTATATATTATATATATATATATATTATATTATATATATATATATATATATATGAAGAAAAAATAAGTAAAGAAAAGAAATGTAGATGGATAAAAATGCATAAAATGTTCCGTACACAGATTTGCCGAACTTCAATCAGAGTAGTATTTTGATTTTTTTTTTTTTTTTAAAAAAAAAATCTACTCTGAGAAGGTCGGCAAATCTGTGTACGGAACATTTTATGCATTTTCCTATTATTATTGTCATCATCATTTCAACTCATCTGATTATTTTAATAATAATAATAACGTAAATCCGTATACATTTTGATAAACAGACCGAAACACATGTGTAAGTGATATCGATTAAAAGTGATAACGATAAATTATTTTTATCCATCTACATTTCTTTACTCATTTTTTCCTCATGTGTCGGATTCATTTCCATTCTCATATATATATATATATATATATATATATATATATATGTGTGTGTATATATATATATATATTATATATATATATATATATATATATGTGTGTGTGTGTGTGTGTTTGCTTTTAATGTGTAATGCACTTTGTGTAATGGTTAACATTGTAAAAAAATTGAATTGGCAACCAGAGTTCAAATCTTAGACAAGGCAGCTTATGCTTCAATTCATACTGGGGGTGTCCCCATGGGAAATTGTATGTTAGTGAGTTCGATTCTTACTGGATGCCCCATACTCTCGCATTGTACTAAACCTCGTTAAGCATAGTACATGACCATAACGCCTGTGAATTTGTCTACAAATGGAGTTTTCTATCCAATGTCAGACGTCATAATGGACCAAAGGCCGACTGATTGTGTGCCGACCCTCTCCGACTGGGAAGCCAGTGCCACGGAATAGCGGTAGCGTAGGATCGGGGGGCAAAATGAGACACCTCTATATCTTTGCACTGGATAACTCTAGGGTTATGAAACCAATGTCAGACGTGACCGTGGACCAAAGGCCGACTGATTGTGTGCCGACCCTCTCCGACTGGGAAGCCTGTACCACGGAATAGCGGTAGCGTAGAGTCGGGTACGGGCAAAATGAGACATCTCTATATCTTTGCACTGGATAAAAAAAACAATGTCATAATATCACTAAACACAGGAGGAGAACCCTTATGAAAGAGGAGAGCATGCTTGCCGGAAAAATCAGCATTGTTGATAGAACTGGTCAGCAAAACGATCAGGCTAGGCACCATTAACGCTGACTTCTTGCGTTTAGCGTCGTAGGTATGAAGCGAAAGCGATAAATGAGAAAGAATTTCCGGCCTTGAAAATCTGCATTGAATTGGTCGTTAATGAAGTTCGAAAGCCGTCTCGAAAGAGTGCATTTTCTTTTAAATTTCTATATACGTGTTCTTACCAGAACTTTATAAAAAATGCATATATCAATTTTTCTTTGATGAACTGACCAGATTTTGAATGTGAAATCAAATTAAAATAAAATAAATACTCGTTAATGCTGGCAAGAGCGCATATTTGGCGGAATATTTTGTTTGACGCGCATCTACTTGGATGAATATTTTATTTAGTTCTGCTGATAAGAACTCTTGGCTTAATGGCAAAAATAAAACCAAATGGAAAGAAAATTAAAGAAAAATGATGGATACGAAGAAGAAGAAGAAGAAGAAGAAGAAGAAGAAGAGAAGAAAGAAGAAGAAGAAGAGAAGGAATGTGAGGGAATAAGAAAGAATACGAGAGAGGGAGAGAGAGAAAGAGAGAGAGGGGGACGGGAGAATACTGAGATAGAGGTGATGTTGAAGAAAGGAGAAAATGTAGAAAAATCCAGAAGGCCAAAAGAAGAAGAAGAAGAAGAAGAAAGAAGAAGAAGAAGAAGAAGAAGAAAGATGTAATGGACGAGTCACTGAAGAAGAGAAAAGAGAGAAGAAGAAGAAGAGAAGAAGAAGAAGAAGAAGAAGAAGAAGAAGAAGAAGAAGTAATGGACGAGTCTCGGTACAAGAAGAAGAAGAAGAAGAAGAAGAAGAAGAAGAAGAAGAAGAAGAAGAAGAAGAAGAAGAAAAAAAATAGACGTAATGAACGAGTCTCTGTAGAAGAAGAAGAAGAAGAAGAAGAAGAAGAGAAGAAGAAGAAGAAGAAGAAGAAGAAGAAGAAATAGTCGTAATGGACGAGTCACTGTAGAAGAAGAAGAAGAAGAAGAAGAAGAAGAAGAAGAAGAAGAAGAAGAAGAAGAAGAATATTAATAATAATGAAATATTCGCTTCCGGCTCCTCGGTGGCGGCGCAGATATGCAAATTAGACACAGCTTTACGACTCAGAGGGTGGGGGGATGGGGATTGAGTGGGATGGTTGCAGGGAAGGTTTTGTCTTATTATGTTGCGCTGTGAATTAGGCCTATGTTTCTTTAATTAATTTCATTAAACTATTCATGAAGCCACAACACCATCCCTGTCAGAACCCCTCCCCACCCCCCACACCACTGCTGCAACCACCCTCATTGTTATCATTCTTCTTCACCACCACCACTACGGCATCATCATCAGCAGCATTAACCTCATCATCAGCTGCACATTGCTATTGTCCCCGAGACAGCAGGGTTTTGGATTAACAGCACTAGATCCAATGCCGCCATACCATTATTCCTACCATTCCAGAGAGGCATTTAGAACGCTGCTATTGTGAGCATATTGCCACAAAGACCTCTCAACAACTCTCAGAATTTCACACCAGCAAAAGTGGATCGATCAAGAAACGGCCATTGATCAAATCTTACAACTTTCAGTAAGGCATGTGCTCCAAATCTTGAAAGTATATAAACGCGATTATTTTAAACCGCAAGTTGATATGAAAACAGGAATAAGATCGACATTATGATAAAAAAAATTATAACATGAGATATGAGTATATATAGTATGAAAATGAATCCGACGGTATATTTATAGATAAGTAAGTAAAATAAAGTCGTCGGGGCGGCCTAAAGTCGGTATCAGCCAGTCAGCGAGGGAGTATATTCCCTTTTCAATAGTGCTAGACCAAGGAGACTGTTTTGGCGTCTGAGCGCCACACCTACCACCAGCTCCTTACTTTACCGCACAGATCCCTGTGCTACTCATACGCTGGGGTGGCAAGGACCGGTATCGAACTAGGAACCGTGTGGTTTCTAGCCGAACGCTCTACCGACTGAGCTAGTGTATGAAAAATACACTTTGTTGTTAAAATGAATGTATTCTTATATCCTTTTTCATTGCTGATATTGACAATATTTCGATTTATATTTTTACTGCATCGAGAGTTTGTATGATTTCACAAATGACTTTCAGTCACAAAGAAAGAGTTCACAAAATTATAATTTTCTAATTTAAAGCATATTGAGTGCTCTTATAAAACCTCGTTACGACGTGCCGTCTTAGGTGGGTTACGACTACCTATATCCAAATATAATGGGAATTTTAGAAATAGATACATGTATAAGTCTAATTATATGGATGTCTGTAAGTACAAGGCTTGGGACATTCATAGGCTGAAAAGTTAATATGGTGACGTCATATCTGTTGTTGGTGACGTTTTTACCAATGGGATTAAAGCACTGCAACACCGATAGAAGAAGTGCATGATGGTAATTAGGTCCGTTTTTTAAAAACATTTACATCTAAAAACAGACCAAATTATCATTATGCTCTGGTGGTGATTTTTAATAAATCAAAATATTGTCAATATCAGCAATGAAAAAGGATATAAAAATATATTAATTTGAACAACAAAGTGTATTTTTCATACATTTTTATCTATACATATACTAATATTTTTAATAGACTTTTTCGTCTATTTTCTTCTTTTTTTTTAAATGAAGCATTGCTAATTATTTTTACCATTATTTTCAATCTCTAATAGTCTTTCACGTCAGTTTTAACTGGTGTTTTTAAACTGAAGTTTGAGTGAAAGTAAGTCTCTGCAGGACTCTTCCAAGTAATCTAGCTGATCTTAACAATGCTGTGATGTGGCTAGTCTCAAATCTTCCAGATCGTTAAGATCTGGAGTGATCGGAGTCCAAACATTGTGACTGGTGTAGTCGTAAAAATTCGCCGAAAACCATTTTTTAAACTTTTCCCAGATGTGTGGCAGGGGGCCGAATCTTGCTGCCATACATATGCCCTACCATTGGCTACCCTTGTTATCCAGGGCTTGACTACAGTGTTTAGCAACTCCATGTAGGTATCTAAATTCAAGCTGATACCCTCTCTGAAAAAATGCGGAGGCATCACATCAACCTCAGAGGGTAACAGTTTTTCTTATCGGAAAATAATCAGATTGTTTGTGGTTCAGTATGATGTTTCACTTTGCTCAGAGGTTTCTTCGCCTTTGTCAGACAATTTTCCCGGACCTTTTCTGGGAGCAGTTGACCTCTGCGACGCTCTAGTAGTATCGAAGTTCTTCATTGAGTGCAAGCTTCATGGTAGAGGTTGAAACATTCAATTCACGTGACAACGTCCGAATTCCAATTCCAGGTGTCCTCCAACACTTTTTTCTGCTGATTTTCGAGAAATTCTGCTGTACGACCGCAATCAGATCGTCTGTTATGTTGCTTTCTTCTAGCCACAGACTCGTAGTCTCCATTGCAGTTCTCCGTTTCATGCCTGATTGTATTTACAGTGTTCAGGGAGCATTGGGCAGCAACCATAATCTCCTTATTTTGATGGCCGGCGCAGATCATCATTATACAAGTTATTCTCTTCCATGAATCAGGTGGGTTCACATATATGTATGAAGAAGGGTACAAGCTTTTAAATGATACGTAGTCTGCGTCAATACCTCCAACCTACGGAGAAAAATAACGAATTATCAATATGTCAAATTTATCCCGAACACCCTGTATATATATATATATATATATATATATATATATATATATATAAGCCATGATTCAGGTGGGTTCCAGTTGTCCATTATATCTGTAATCAGGTATATGAATAAAGAAATATCCAAGGTTTAAAACCATGCGCAGTGTGCGTCAATGCCTCCGACCTACGGAGAAAAATAACCAAATATGGATATGTTACATTTATTCCGAACACCCTATATATATATATATATATATATATATATATATATATATATATTATATATATATGTATATATATGTATATAAAAGTAAATACACAGCGATGTGTTTATGATATGGTTTTTTTAGCCGACAATTTTTAGGAGAATATGTGCTTAATTGAAGTCGTACCTAATTTTGAAAGTTAATTAATTCATAATTAATGAATTAGGCGGGCATACCTATTTATATGTAAGGCTAAACAAATCGAGAAAAATAAATCTGTGTATGTACATTTTGGCCTATTAGGCCTCATCAGCAGAGCTATAGATAGGAAGACCACCTTGTGCGTGATTCGAAACCCGACTGTCAAGCTGACAGGCGAGCATCTTAACCCCTACACACACACACACACACACACACACACACATATATATATATATATATATATATATATATATATAGTGTTTTGGCTTCTATCCCCATTTCCGCTAACAATCATGACCATTGTTTCCATCATCATCATCACAATCAACACTCGTCCCAATTTTCCCGCCATTCACCTCTGGGATTTCCCATATTAAAATAAATCATGTGATATGCAAATAACAATATTACCCATTCATATTTTAGCCTTTATGAACGAGGAAAGTTTGACTTTTATAATTTTAAACTTTTTTTACGATTTCAGAGGCTTCAGGTTTCAGATTCAAAATATATTGAAGGAAATATTTGAATTTAGGATTACTTTTGAATAATAAAGAAAAAAAAATGTTTAAAAAGTAACGTACAGACGAAATTGTGAACAAGTTTTCAGGCTAATAGCTTTTTCGCAATTTTTTTTATCATTATAAGAACTTGTAGATTTATTTCAAATTTATTCAATAATAATAAACCATACAATCAAAACTAAAATATTAATTAGGTATTCATATTTCTTCGTCATTTTTATTCATTTTTTGTGTCTTTGCTGATGACAACGAGATACAACGAACTCCTAAGTGTAGAATTGCAAATATTTCACCATTGGATTTCTTTTCGGATTGGTCAAGAGATATCTGAGCAAGTATAGGAAGTTCCACAACACCTCTGACCAAGCATGGTGTGACACAAGGTCAATTTTAAAGTGGTGATTAAGAGGTTTGAATTCAGAATTTTCCTTCTCCTAGAACGGTTGCCATTCCAAGGTTAAAGATCCCAGTATGACCTACTATTTACTTATAACGTGATGGAGAATAGTTGGATTCATACCTTTCTAAAAGGTGTTAGGGGTTTGAATTCAGAATTTTCCTTCTCCTAGAATGGTTGCCATGCCAAAGTTAAAGATCCCAGTATGACCTAGTATTTACTTATAACGTGATGGGGAATAGTTGGATTCATTCCTTTCTAAAAGGTGTTAGAGGTTTGAATTCAGAATTTTCCTTCTCCTAGAATGGTTGCCATGCCAAAGTTAAAGATCCAGTATGACCTACTATTTACTTATAACATGATGGAGAATAGTTGGATTCATACCTTTCTAAAAGGTGTTAGGGTTTGAATTCAGAATTTTCCTTCTCCTAGAATGGTTGCCATTCCAAGGTTAAAGATCCCAGTATGACCTACTATTTACTTATAACGTGATGGAGAATAGTTGGATTCATACCTTTCTAAAAGGTGTTAGAGGTTTGAATTCAGAATTTTCCTTCTCCTAGAATGGTTGCCATGCCAAGGTTAAAGATCCCAGTATGACTTACTATTTACTTATAACGTGATGGAGAATAGTTGGATTCATACCTTTCTAAAAGGTGTTAGAGGTTTGAATTCAGAATTTTCCTTCTCCTAGAATGGTTGCCATGCCAAAGTTAAAGATCCCAGTATGACCTACTATTTACTTATAACGTGATGGAGAATAGTTGGATTCATACCTTTCTAAAAGGTGTTAGAGGTTTGAATTCAGAATTTCCTTCTCCTAGAATGGTTGCCATGCCAAGGTTAAAGATCCAGTATGATCCTACTATTTACTTATAAAGTGATGGAGAATAGTTGGATTCATACCTTTCTAAAAGGTGTTAGAGGTTTGAATTCAGAATTTTCCTTCTCCTAGAATGGTTGCCATGCCAAGGTTAAAGATCCCAGTATGACCTACTATTTACTTATAACGTGATGGAGAATAGTTGGATTCATACCTTTCTAAAAGGTGTTAGAGGTTTGAATTCAGAATTTTCCTTCTCCTAGAATGGTTGCCATGCCAAGGTTAAAAATCCAGTATGACCTACTATTTACTTATAACGTGATGGAGAATAGTTGGATTCATACCTTTCTAAAAGGTGTTAGAGGTTTGAATTCAGAATTTCCTTCTCCTAGAATGGTTGCCATGCCAAGGTTAAAGATCCAGTATGACTACTATTTACCTATAACGTGATGGAGAATAGTTGGATTCATACCTTTCTATAAGGTTTTAGAGGTTTGAATTCAGAATTTTCCTTCTCCTATAATGGTTGCCATGCCAAAGTTAAAGATCCCAGTATGACCTACTATTTACTTATAACGTGATGGAGAATAGTTGGATTCATACCTTTCAAAAAGGTGTTAGAGGTTTGAATTCAGAATTTTCCTTCTCCTATAATGGTTGCCATGCCAAGGTTAAAGATCCCAGTATGATCTACTATTTACCTATAACGTGATGGAGTATAGTTGGATTCATACCTTTCTAAAAGGTATTAGCGATATGTGAAATAAAAACTGACTCACCCAGGATTTGAACTCTTTTGGCTGTCTCCATTTTCTAAAACGTTAACCATAACATTCCGAGCACATCACAGGTCACCAGATAAAGAAGGTAGATCAATAACACAAAGAAATCACAGATTGAAAATATACAAAAAAGAATTAAAGAACCAAAATCCTTTTTACATAAGCAACACTCATTTTTGAGGCTTATAAACATCACTTTCAGGTTTATAAAATTTGACCACAATGAACATGGAATGTGAAATATTACTAGCTAACAACAGATAAAATAAATAAATAAAACATACATATATATATGTGTGTGTATATACGAACTGAACAAATAAATGAGTTGGTAATAAAGACATCTAGACAAGGTTAAGATACGAAGTATTTACACAATTTATGAATGAACTTATTTCAGAGTAAATCAGTTTAAGCAAAAAAAAGCGTAGATAAATAACGAACACTAAACAGTAAACCAGAATTGAACATATCTAAGCGTATGCGATTTAAATATGAAATTTGCTAGATTTATGCAATAGATAATAATAACAATAATAAAACAATTCAACAATAACAACAATAATAATGAAGAAATAGATTTTTTTTTAAGGAGAAGAAAAGAAATCATCACTTCCCTTGTTTACTTTTAAAAAACGGTAGAAATTTTAAGTTTTCTTAGAGCACGAAAAAAGACGTCCGATCAGATCGACTGTAGCGTTCAAGATTGATATAGATATATCTATAGATATATAGATTTATTTCAATTATGTTACTGATTCTTGAATACACATTATTATTATTATCACAGTGTTCAAAACACACTTAAATAAGATTTTATTTAATTTCCACTAAGTGAAGAATAATGTTTGTAGAGCTATTACAGAGGCGCATGGTGTAATGGTTAGAGTCGTAAGAAATGGACTCATCGACTCAACCGCCCTGTCGGCTGGGGCGTTAGAATGCACCGACTGCACCTCTGCAGAGGGGTGGAGACTCCCCCAATGGGGCCACCTGTTGGCCGTGGGTGGAGACCCGTGATGCTTAAGGATAGAGCCCAGGTGGATGAGCAGTTCATGACATACAATACTCCACTAGACGGGCGGTCGGAGACGCCCTCTCCGATCAATCGGCTGGTCACGTCAAGCCCTAGCACCTATATGATTTTCCCAACCCTATTACCCTTATGGCAAGCCCCAACCCCATTTTTATCATATTGGTGCTAGAAGGCGGTGGCTGCGGGTCTACATGTCCTGGAAATGGCGTTAAACTCTATCTGATGATGAGGTTCCAGTTTTGGAGGTTTGGGGAATGTGGTGCACCCCTTCATCACCATTGCTCCCCGGTCCACTCTGACCCGGAGTGGTAGTAACTGTTAGGGTCCCATCTATGGTTTAAATAGAAAAATGTATTTATAAAAAAATTGTATTATCCATTAAGAATTGATTTATTTCAAAACTTTATCGGCATTAAATGACCCACTGAGGTTGATATGCCGTAAAACAAAACAAACCAAACCATCATCGATTCAAGTTCAAATCCTCGATGAGGCTGTTTGCATTTCACATAACGCTGATACCTCGGGAAAGATATATATCTATATACTCTCCCTCCAGCTATGGGTAAATAGTGGGGCAGACAGGGTTAAACTCCGCTTAATAAAATAGACCTTGTGCTACATCCTGTTCATGCGGAGGGGTTAATTTGAGATTGCCAATGTGGAAATAATTTGATTATTTCCTAATGAGGTAACCATATATACACAATTAAGGACACCTAATAAAATATTTTAAAAAGTAAGTAAAGTCGTCGGGGCGGCCTAAAGTCGGTATCAGCCAGTCAGCGAGGGAGTCTATTCCCTGTTCAATAGCGCTAGACCAAGGAGATTGTTTTAGCTTCTGAGGTTGGGCGCCACACCTACCATCAGCTCCTTACTTTACCGCACAGATCCCTGTGCTACTCATACGCTGAGTTGGCGAGGACCGGTATCGAACTAGGAGCCTGGTGGTTTCTAGCCGAACGCTCTACCGACTGAGCTAAAAATATAGTATGATCATATTTTTCTATGTGTGCTACAACATTTTTTAGTTACGTTGAAAACAACGGTTTCCACTAGATCACTATAGTTAAGCAACGATGTGCCTTTCAGTATTCAGATGGGTAACCATTAAAGCAACAGTTCCGTAAGAAACTTAATATGAAAGTAGCTTGATTCGGCATTAAATGGCCCCAAAAGGGTTGATATGTCGTAAAACCAACCAACCATCAATATTTTTGAGGCGCGCTTAGCATAACGGTTATTGTCGCAGAAAATGGAGTCGTTAACCCGAGATCAAATCCTCGATGAATTTCCTTTACATTTCACTTGGCGCAACTGAAGAATGCATGAATCTGTTTATGTTGTCCTATCAGCTATGGGTAAACTGTGTTCTTCAAACTTTGATTAAGCAACCATATTAGGAGAAAGAAAACTGGGTCATTTCCTAGTTGAGTAACATGATATTCAGGGTGACCCAGAAAAACAGAACCCAAATTATTTATTTATTTTCCCATTAACCTAACCATAAACCCCAACCCTATCCCTAACCCTAACCCTAAACCTAACCCTAACCCTAAACTTTAACCCTAACCCAAACCCCCTAGTTGAGTAATATAATATGACTGGCTGACCAAAAAAAAAAACAGAACCCAAATTATTTATTTATTTTCCCATTAAACTAACCATAAACCCCAACCCTATCCCTAACCCTAACCCTAAACCCTAACCCTAACCGTAACCCTAAACCCTAACCCTAACTCTAAACTTTAACCCTAAGCCACCCCCCCTAGTTGAGTAATATAATATGACAGAGTGACCCAGAAAAAACAAAACCAAATTATTTATTTATTTGCCCATTAAACTAAGCATAAACCCCAACCCTATCCCTAATCCTAACCCTAAACCCTAACCCAAACCCCTCTAGTTGAGTAATATAATATGACAGGGTGACCCAGAATAAACAGAACCCAATTTATTTATTATTTGCCCATTAAACTAATCCTAAACCCCAAACCTAACCCTAACCCTAAACCCTAACCCTAACCCTAGACCTTAACCCTAACCCTAACCCCCCTAGTTGAGTAACCTAATATTACAGGGTGACCCAGAATAAACAGAACCCACAAATTTTATTAAAACTGTTAATTTTAATTTTTTTAAAGTTTAAGTGCAACAAGGGTTAGAGTTAGGGTTAGGGTTAGAGTTAGGGGTGGTGTTTAGGGTTAGTTTAATGGGAAAATAAATAAATAATTTGGGTTCTGTTTTTTCTGGGTCACTCTGTAATATCATATTACTTAACTCTGAAATAACCGAAAACCGAATTCAAAACATCTTTGCTTCGCTTTATTATTGGCCTTGTGTCACATTCTACTTGTTGTGAGGATGTTAATACATACAATATAATGGCAATATAGTGCTAAATACTCTTAGAAGAAAGCAATTTTCAAATCAATTTGCAATTTTGTAATAAGGTTTTGTGTGGGGTCTTCGTAGGCGCTCACCCAGATCATTAAAATTTTTCAAGAAAGGTAATTATCAAATGCTAATTATTTCAACCAATTTACTTATTTATTTACAATTAATTATTCTAAAAAGAGAAGCATGTTTGGGGTAAGGGTATCATAGTCGGAAATGAAGTCAGCGATTTGAGTTCAAGTCTAGTTTGCATTTGACTTCCGGGTAATGCCCTTGAGTAAGGCATGAATATGTCATAGGGTCATTTTCCGTAATCCTCAACTTTTTCCTCATAAATTTCTACCATAGAATAAACTGAACCCTCATTTTATGTCCGGGCTTTTGCAATAAATGTTTTATTTTTCTTGCACCCGTTATTTTACAATACTAAATATATTTCCTTTATTCTTTATTCTTTAACAAATAAAGAAAATATATTTAATATTGTAAAATAACGGGTGCAAGAAAAATAAAACATCTATTGCAAATACATGGACATAAAATGAGGGTTCAGTTTATTTTATGGTTGGAATTTACGAGGATAAAGTTAAGGATTACCTCATTTTCAGTGTGTATTGGAAGTAATTATAACGAAGGAGTACGACATAATCCCCATATATCCAGAATTGAAGCCTACTCATAAATATATTCTGTGTCATATCTAGGACAACACTTTTCGTGAGGGTTTCTTACCCCACAGCAGGGGATACAATATTTTTTTTATTTTAAGTCACACAGCTGTGTGCATGCACACGGCGGTGGCGCTTGAAGGAGTGCTGCTGGGGCGTCGTCCTATATACACATTGTGCATATAGGACGACGCCACAGGGGCACATCTTTCTGTGGCGTCTCCTGTTGTCATTTCTATCCACTTTTTGAAAAGTAAACACAACCTCTTTGATGAATATTGTGTGTTTGTTTTGTTTTACGGCGTTTCAGCCACACTGGGTCATTTAATGCCGACAAAGTTTTGAAAGATTCGTAGTGATTTTTTAAACTCAATTCTTTTTGTAAACCAATTTTCTATTTAACTCCACATTCCACAGACCTCCAGAACTGGGACCTCACCATCAGATAGAGTTTAACGTCATTCCCAGGACATAAATACCCTCAGTCACCGCCTTCTAGCACCCATATGATAAAAAGTGTTCGGGCTTGCCATAAGGGCAATATGTTTGGGACAGGCATATAGGTGCTAGAGCTTGACGTGACCAGCCGAATGATCTCCGACCACCCTTCTAGTCTAAGTAAGGGTTAAAGTGGTGTGTTGCATGTCATGGACTGCTCATCAACCAGTATTCCGTCCTTAAGCATCACGGGTCGCCACTCATAGCTAACAGGCTGCACCATTTGGTGGGTGGTTTACTCCTCCGCAGAGATGCAGTAGGTGTATTCGAAAGCCCCAACCGACAGGGCTTCAATGATGAATAGATTTATTAGAAAACTTATCAATTTCTTGCGAGTCAAATGGATGGCCAATCAAATTCATAATTTGACAAATCTGACCAACGCTTGGTTTAGATGCCTAGATTCCTATTTAATAGGTTAGTTCTCCATGTTTCAGTCTATTTTCTTCAAAACTTTTTAATTGTCCTCATATTTATTGTTATCTGTACAACGTTTCGGCCGATATGCCCTCCGGCCTTCTTCAATATGTCGGGCTCGGGAACCTTCTCGGACTCGGGAACCTTCTTTTCGAACTCGGGAACTTTCTTGTCGTAGTCGGGAACCTTCTTGTCGTAATCGGGAGCCATCACGGAACTTCGAACCTAACCCTTTATTCAGTCCACGGAGGTATCCTGTTCTCATTCAGCTAACCATAGCTCCAATTGGACACATGGCCTAGTGGATTAGGTAGTTAGGTTAAGACAGTTCTAAGTGAGAGTTATCTCTGGATTCCGGGTTCAATCCTGAGCGGCAATAGTAACATAGAAAAATAATTAACACAACTCCTATCCCAGCTATGGTTAGCGGAATGAGAACAGGATACCCCCGTGGACTGAATAAAGGGTTAGGTTCAAAGTTCCGTGATGGCTCCCGACTACAACAAGAAAGTTCCCGAATTCGAAAAGAAGGTTCCCGAGTCCGAAAAGAAGGTTCCCGAGTCCGAGAGGGTTCCCGAGTCCGACAAGAAATACCTGAAGAAGGCCGGAGGGCATATCGACCGAAACGTTGTACAGATAACAATAAAGATGAGGACAATAGTCCGAATAACGCAGACCTGGTTTGTTTTGATTTGTTGAATTTTATTACATGTTAGTTATTTTATACCAAATACGTTTTGTTCTATTCATGCTTGGTGGGTATGTACTGGCAGTACTCTGAGGCTGATACAATACTTAACCCACCCTACTGGTCATAATTACTGCAGCGTTATCTGACGACAGACATAGGATTAAATCACTGGACCTTTACCAATACGCAGGATATGACTTCTACAATTACCAAAGGATTACCAAAGGATTCCATAACATAGGACTTTCTTTAAGACTTATTTCAACTGGCCAAGGATGACCATTAAAAACTTTACAGGTTATGGGCCCAGTGATTTAATTCTATGTCTGCAGTAATTATGATCAGTAGGGTGGGTTAAGTATTGTATCAGCCTCAGAGTACTGGCAATGATTGGCCAAGGAATAAATCACATGATCTCGCCTAGTCTCTAAGTATGGGCTGGGATCTAGCACATACCTTATATATATATATAAAATTCTCAACGGTTCCATGTCAGAACCATTGTGTCACATGAACATAATAAAACAGTATGTATTACCCTCGGAGTTACTTTCTTACATGTGCAGCATATAGGTTGCTGTTCATTTACGGGGAAAATCGCCAATGATGTTGACTGTGTAAAAGCTTTTAAAAAAAATGAAAACCTGATATATCCAATAGTGTTGTCGCGCTCTCTGTATCTGTTAAGGTGGAAATGAATAAGGGGCATTAATTTTGGACCGTCTCTTGTAAATTAAGTCAGTGATGCAGTAAGGACAGATAGTTTTCATAAATTTCAATAATTAATTGAATATGCGAAAATTATTAAAATATGGGCATAACAGCCACTTTTCAAATTCTCTTAGTATTGATTTCTATAGGTTTTTATTTTTCAAACAGCAATCATTCCGTTTCTATTTGCTGTAAGATACATTATCACAGCATATTCTCTAGACAAACCCTCTGTCGTTCGATGCAACGCTCCTGGTGTGGTCAGCAGTTGAAATAATTTAAAGATATTCTTCATACAATGACTGCTATTCACACAGTAGCATTGCAACCAACAAAGCCTTTATCTAATGATGACTCTGGGTTCAGGCATGGTTTCGGGGCTGAAGTATCATTACCACTAACCCAGAACGCCCCAGCAGTATATCACGATACCACCAGACTTTGTCGGTTTGATGTCACATTGTAGGATTGCCATATCCACGCTGATGCGGTTAGAGCTTTATCCTTGATCTCTTTTGTGTATTTCCTCTTGTCTGGTGGAGAAAGTCCAAGTTTAGACAGGAATGCCAAGGTTGAGTTGGTAATAAATCCTTGGCATCCGACTTCGATAGGAAATACATCTGTCATTTATCCGTTTCTGACGCATTGTTCTCGTAGATCTTAAGTAGAACTTGATGTGACCAGTCAAATTTATAGAAAAATACTTTAAAATTTGCAACAGAAATGCAAGTAAAAATGATATTCCTTTATATATATATACCAACCCCTCCGCACGAGCAGGATACGACACAAGGTCAATTTCTTAAGCGGAATTCAACAGGTTCGAATTCAGAGTTTTCCTTCTCCTAGACTGGTTACCTAGCCATGCTTAAAGAACCCAGTCTGCCCTGCTATTTACCTATAGCTGGAGGGAGAGTAGGACTCATACCTTTCCCAAGGGTATTAGGACTAAGTGAAATGCAATTACCACGTCAGGATTTGAACTCGGGGCGACGAGTCCATTTCCCATGACTTTAACCATTACACAACGCGCTTCCTAAAATGATATTCCTTTAAAGTATCATAAGAACAGTGCATATAGTATAGAACGAAGACTTTGTCCTGACAAAACGTTATTACATCCATGGGTACACTAACACGGAACATTTGGTAAGGAAATATAATCATGAACAATGTTCAAACATGTTTGTTTAATAGATATGCATGCAAAAATATCCCATATATATATTTATTTACCAACCCCTCCGCACGAGCAGGATGTGACACAACGACAATTTATTAAGCAGAGTTCAACTGGTTTGAATTCAGAGTTTTCACTCTCCTAGACCGGTTGCCTAACCAAGTTTAAAGAACCCAGTCTGCCCTACTATGTATACATAGCTGGAGGGAGAGTATGATTCATAACTTTCCCAAGGGTATTAACGCTAAGTGAAATGCAATTACTACATCGAGGATTTGAACTCGGGGCGACAAGTTCATTTCCGATGACTTTTAACCATTACACCACGCGCTTCCCATATATGTTATGATAGCTACAGTCGTAGGACATGGAAATGACGAAACGAGTTCAAATCCTGGACTGTTTGTATTTCACCTAACACTAGTACCTTTGGGAAAGGTATGAATCCAATTAACCTCCCTCCGCCATTGGGTAAATAGTAGGATAAACTGGACTCTTAATCTTGGTTAGGCAACCAGTCTAGGAGAATAAAAAGCTTTCCGTTTAAACTATTTTGTTAAAACTGTTAAACTGTTTGTGTTTGTGTATATGTGGGGGTAATATATATATATATATATATATATATATATATATATATATATATATATACCACTCACCCACAGACACGTGTTCCAAAGTTTACTTTTCATCAGTGCGGCTTGACTTTTTAACACTATTGTCCTCATCTTCATTGATATCTGTACAACATTTCGGCAGATGTGCCCTCTGGCCTTCTTCAGGTATTTCTTGTCGGATTCGGGAACCCTCTCGGATTCGGGAACCTTCTTTTCGAACTCGGAACCTTCTTGTCGTAATCGGGAATCCTCTTGTGATGGCTGCCGATTACGAC
Organism: Doryteuthis pealeii; assembly: GCA_023376005.1. Taxonomy (NCBI): domain Eukaryota; kingdom Metazoa; phylum Mollusca; class Cephalopoda; order Myopsida; family Loliginidae; genus Doryteuthis; species Doryteuthis pealeii. Next base: position 63,078,865 of record CM042172.1, on the reverse strand, counting down.
AAGAATGACTGATAGTTGTTTGGCAAGAAAAAAACGAGAGTTCTTGCGAGAGTTCTTACGAGAGACTACGATATTTGAAAAGTAGAAAAGAAAGTAGAAAAACTGACGGTTAAAAGGAAGAACCGTTTATTGGATGATAAAATACAAAAAAATAGATAGATCTGTTTATAGTGGTCAGCTATTGAGTAGTGGGTTGCTGAAGGATAGATTAGGGAGTGTAAGACGTTGCCGCTACGGATGACAGAAGGTACTGACAAGTGCCGGGTCCAGGACTCAACACAACGACCAGTGTTCAATTCAAAGAGATAAAAAACATCTATCAAGTCGGTCTTTAACATTTAACGTATATACAAAAACAAATACAAACGAACTTCTCTGATCTACAGAGACAGTGAAATCAATCATTTGATATACATGTTAAACATATGTATATACATATAGTTGAATGGGTGGATCGACTCTTCTGCTAGGTATGTTGGACTAACTACTCAAGTGATTTGTTTTATGATGTTGAATGCTTGTGTAGAATGTGCCATAGTTTTTATAATAGCTGGGAAATGTGCACCAAAGTAACGTAGATTTTTCCGAATAACTTTCCACAGGTGTTTTTCCTTCTTCTGTACCGGTTGCATTATCAAAGCTAAAGAGCTCATCACTATAAATACACACACACACACACTCAGACACGTATATATATATATATATATATATATATATATATCTTTCCTCTCTTTTTCCCTCCATTGTGTTCCTTTTCTGGCGAGGAGTCGCCAGGTCGCACGGTCTTCTGCACAAGCCTCCCATGTATTAGTGTTAATGTGGCATGTCTTCGATCCACTATTGCCAAATCAGTCTCCACTGACAGTGAAGTCAACAGCAGAATCACCAGAGCTGAGCCAGAGCTGAGCCAGAGTCTATGAAAATGCCAGCCTTACAAAGAGAACCAAATTGCGCGTCTACAACGCGTGCGTTATCAGTACTCTCCTCTACAGTAGCGAATCCTGGATCACGTACCCATGCCATGAGAGGGAACTGAAAAATATCCACTTCAGATGCCTCCGCCACATCCTATGCATACGTTGGCAGGAAAAATTGCCAAACACAGAAGTGCTGGAACGAGCAAACATGAACAGTTATCTGCGAGAGGCGCATGTGTTGGCTTGGCCACGTCAGAAGGATGGACAAAGGCCGCATACCCAAAGACATACTGTATGCTGAATTAACGGAGATTACCCGACCAGTAGGGAGACCATGCCTCCTAATAACCCCTGCTATTATATATAGCAATGATGCTACTCAGCTGTATACTTAAGAAATGTACAGGACACTACACATTTTTTTAAATCGGGGGAAAATAAATTAACTCAAGTCCATAGATGATATCAAGATTTATATCCTCTACAGACTAAATGAGTAAAGAAAAGAAGGGGAAGTGATCCCTCCAAAATTGAAGATTGTGTAGACGCAGCAATTTAAGCACTCGGAGAGTACACTAAAAAGATGGAAAAAAAAGTCTAATTGCAACGGTCAGAAATAGCACCTCCAACATATGGGCAAGCGGCAATCAAACAAAAACTAGAAAACAGAAATGAGAAAAAAAAACAAGTATATGGATATAGAAGAGAAGTTGTCAACTCGTGGATTTTGCCGAATGAAGAAAAACGTGAAAGAAAACGAAAATTAACTAATAATTGGTCCTTGCCAGAGAACTGGAAAAAAACTGTAGAATATGAAGGCAAAGGTCGTTCCAATTATAAGTGGTGCCCTTGGAACAGTCCACAGGGGTCTGGAAATCAGCGAAAGAATCAAGTCCATCCAAACTACAGAATTTTGAAGATTGGCTAGAATAGTCAGAAGTCTCCTGGAGACCTGAGGAGACTTGCTGTCACTCAGCCTCCAGTGAGACACAAACTAAGGCGGATGTGAAGAACTCTCATAAAGTCAAATAATAATAATAATAATAATAATAATAATAGTATTGATAAAATTAATAATAATAATAATAATAATAATAATAATAATAATAATAATAATAATAATAATAGTAATTATAGTAATAATAAAAATAATAAAATTAATAATAATATGCGGTGACAGAGATTAGACTGTAAACCATGTCATAAGTAAATGTAGCAAATTAGCACAACGGGAATACAAAACTGGGCACGACTGGGTTGGGAAGGTGATCCACTGGGAATTATGCAAAGAATTAAATTTTTACCATACAACAAAATGGTATATGCATAAACCAGAATATGTTCTTGAGAATGAAATGCATACAATTATCTGGGACTTAAAAACGGATCACATCCCAGCAAGAAGACAAGACCTAGTATTGATTCACAAAAAAGAAAGAACTTGTCAACTGGTGGATTTTGCAGTTCCAGCAGATCACAGGGTGAAGCTGAAGGAAAACGAACAGATTGTCAAATACCTGGACATTGCCAGAGAACTGAAAAAGCAATGCAATATGAAAGTCAAAGTGATACCAATTGTAGTTGGTGCACTTGGAACAGTCCCAAAAGGATTAGAAAAGGGTTAGGAAAGTTTGGAAATCAGAGGAAGGATTGAAACCATTCAGAACACTGCACTGCTGCAATCTGTCAGAATACTCAGAAAAGTCCAGGAGACCTGAGGAGACTTGCTGTCGCTCAGACTCCAGTGAAAGACCATCAGCTAACACTGATGTGAAAACTCAAAAGGAATTAATAATAATAATAATAAATTAATAATAATAATGATAGTAATAATAATAATAATAATAATAATAATAATAAAATTAGTAATAATAATATTCATAGTAATAATAGTAAAATTAAATTCCGTTAGCGAGAGGCCTCTATATTTACAAGCGCATATCTCATATCTTTTTATAGAATAACCTTGTCATCTGTTTTTGTCTTTGAAACTATCTTCCTTCTCTTGGGTAATTTCAGCGTTTAATTGTCGCACAACCGTGGCTTATAAACTGAACCTCAGACCTAGCGTCCGCTTTAGATCCGCTGAGTCAGGTCTCCAAGTTCTCTTCCTGAATAGAAATTGCGAACAGGTTTGCTATATGAGTAGCAACCAATGCCTTATTCCAAGAACACTCTCCTGAAGCACGCAGAATAAAAATAAAAAAAAGGTGTATAAAAATTTAAAAAGAAAAAAACACAATACATTAGTTTATTTAACTCGTTTTGTTGAAACAATTTTACGATTTGATTTTTTGAAAAAATACACCTTTTAAACATCATTTAGTTAACACATCCATTTCAGTAAAGGATGAGATAGAATATATATATATATATATATATATATTATATATATATATATATATATATATATATATATATATATATATATATATATATATATATATATATATATATATATATGGTAATTTGTCATGATACGGAAGCTATGAAAAGTAGAGACCGAAATTGTAGAGGAAAATCAGTTAGTAATGGGTTACGTACAAAAAAAAGGAAGTCGGAAAGAAAAGCAAGAAAGCAACATTAAAAAGTGATGGAGGGGGGGATTAAAGAGGATGTAATAGGAATACTGAAAATGAAAGTGAAAGTAGAGTCCATTTTACCCAGTGGTATTAAGGGTCATGTGGAAACAAATCGCTCGTGTTTCCCTGCAATCAAACCAAAAAGAGAGCTGCTCACCCACAGGTAGAAAATGATATGGCAGGCAGCAATGGCGCCAGCGGGGGGATGGGGAAGAAACAAATGCAAATTGAAGATGAGATGAAAACGAGAGAAGTGAAAAGAAGAGATTGAATCTAGGAGCAGGTATTATTAGTCAAAATAAAAGCGGGTTAGAAAAGAATGGAGGATGAAGAGAGAAAGATGAGAGAGGAAGAAGATATTTCAACAACAAGAACAAAAAGAATGGTAGCTAAATGAATGGGAAAAAGAAAGAAAAGAAGCGAAGATAGAAGGAAAGGGAGTAGAAAAAAATAATAGGAAAAATGTGGGAAAAGAGAAAACATCAAAGTGAAAGAGAAAGAAAAAAGAAAAAGAAAAAAGAGAAAGAAAAAAGCTACAACGTTAGTACATAAGAAAATGAATGATAAAATGAAGGAAAAATGTAAAGAATTCTGTGACAAAAAAGAAGAGTAAGAAGAAAAAAGAGAAGAATAAGAGAAAGAGGAAAGTACTAGCAATGAATATAATAAAGAAAATAAGTTCTTCTTCTTCTTCTTCTTCTTCTTCTTCTTCTTCTTCTTCTTCTTCTTCTTACTAACCTAATCTTCTTCTTCTTCTTTTTCTCTTTCTTTTTCTTCTTCTTTTTCTTCTTCTTTTTCTTCTTCTTCTTCGTTTTCTTCTTTTCTTTTTCTGTTTCTTCTTCTTTTTCTTCTTTTTCTTCTTCTACTTTTTCTTCTTCTTTATCTGTTTCTTCTTCTTCTTGGTCTTTTTCTTCTTCTTTTTCTTCTTCTTTAAGGAGGAAAAAATTGCAGCTGGACGAAGGGAAAAAGAAAGAAAAGAAAGAAATTAGAGGAGAGAAAAGAAAGCAATAGAACAAAAGGAAATGGGAAATGTCAGTAAAGAATGAAGGGAAGAAGAAAGGAAAGAAAAACAGTTTTAGTAAATAAAAAAAGAATGAAGAAATGAAGAACAAAATAAAAAGGGTTCTGCAAAAAGAAGAGGGAGAGGAAAAAAGAAGGAACGAATAGGAAAAAGTGAAAAATATAAGAAGCTAATAGCAGATAATGAATATAATAAAGAAGAAAAGGGGGAAAAAGAAAAAGAGAATAAGAAGTGGAAGATTAAAGAGAGTAAAAATATTGAATAAAAGCAGTGAAAGAAAAAGAAAAAGAAATTACAAAAGGAGAAAGAAGAATCTAGAAAAAGAGGAAAAACGTAAAAAGAAAAAGAGAAGGAAAATGAATGAGAAAAGCAGATGAAGAAGTGAAACATCAGTAAATAAGATGACTGATAAAGTTGGGAATAAAAAGAGGAAGAAAGTTCTGTGAAACAAGAAACAAAACAGACGAATGAAAAAAAGGAAGAAGATAAAGCAGACAAAGAAAATAATATAGAAGGAAAAGAGAAAAAAAGAGAGAAAAGAGGAGAAAAATCGATAAAAGTAGCGAACGAAAAACTAGGTAGATTTGAAAAAAAATCGAACCTGGAAGATTGTTGGTTGGTTGGATTTTATGGCATGTCAACCGTTGGGTTATTTTATGCCGAAAACATTTTGTTTTTGTTACGGAGAGTTATCTCACCCTAACGATTCAAACTGGATACTCTCTAATAAGGAGGGAGACAAAATACTGACTGCCAGGTAGACAAGGACCGGCCCCATATGTGATCACACGTATGATACATATAGCTGAACTGTTATCCAAAACCATCCCACTGTTTTCCCTGCCAGTGAGAATAAATAAAACAAATATTGTTATTGTGTTATAGGTGACACACCCTATAAGACCAATGGAATGCGCCAACAGCTTACTATAAATAAACAGGGATAATTGTGGCTTAAGCAAGCCAATACGAGTGCCAATAACTCTGTTCGTCGGACGTAATTTCCACATCTCTCTATTGTATTGTCTACTTTCTGTTAATACATTTTGTACTTTTCGTTACCCGTTGTTTTTGTTCTTATTTGACCCCTTAAAAACCTCAAAATATATTGTTAACATATTCAGTGTTTTTATTATCAATTTTGTATATCCTACATCTCGGGATATGACAGTTTTATTTATCCTTGTTGGGGATTCAATTTTTTAAACACCTTTTTAAAAACTCATTTTTAATCTATTTAACCCATAGATGGGACCCTATGAAGTACTACCACTACGCGTCTGAGTGAACCTGGAGGTAATGGCAATGAAGGGGTTCTCCACACAATCCCCAGAGCTACAGAATTGCAGACTCACTATTCGATGCAGTTAAATATCATAGCAAGTACACGGACCAGGAAGATAAGAAGGGTAAACTAGGTTGAATTGTAAAAAGAATAGGACTAGGAAGAAAAGAAGGTAAACTGTGTAGATTAGTAAACGGGTGGGGCAAGGAAGAACAGAAAGATAAACTAGGTAGGTTTGTAAAAAGAATGGAAGAAGGAAGAGAAAGGGGGGTAAACTAGGTAGTATTGTAAAAAGAGTGGAAGCAGGAAGAGAAAAGGGGTAAACTGTGTAGATTTGTAAAAGGGGCGGGACCAGGAAGGACAGAAGGATAAACTAGGTAGGTTTGTAAAAAGAATGGAAGCAGGAAGAGAGAAGGGTGTAAACTAGATAAAATTGTAAAGAATAGAAGAAGGGGTAAACTAGGTAGGTTTGTAAACAGAATGGGACCAGGAAGAGACAAGGTGTAAACTAAGTAGGTTTGTAAAGAGAATGAAAGCAGGAATAGAAGAAGGAGTAAACTAGGTAGGATTGTAAAAAGAATGGAAGAAGGGAGAGAAAAAGGGTAAACTAGGTAGGATTGTAAAAAGAATGGAAGCAGGAATAGAAGAAGGTGTAAATAGGTAGGATTGTAAAGAGAATGGAAGCAGGAAGAGACAAGGGTTAAAATAGGTAGGATTTTAAGGAGAATTGGACCAGGAAGAGAATAAGGGGTAAAATAGATAGTATTATAAAGAGGATAGAAGCAGGGAGAGAAAAGGGGTAAACTAGGTAGGTTTGTAAAAAGAATGGAAGCAGGAAGAGAGAAAGGTGTAAACTAGATAGAATTGTAAAAAGAGTGGAAGCAAGAATAGAAGAAGGGATAAACTAGGTAGGTTTGTAAACAGAATGGGACCAGGAAGAGACAAGGTGTAAACTAAGTAGGTTTGTAAAGAGAATGAAAGCAGGAATAGAAGAAGGGTTAAACTAGGTAGGATTGTAAAAAGAATGGGACCATGAAGAGAAAAGGGGTAAAATAGGTAGGTTTGTAAAAAGAATAGAAGCAGGAAGAGAAAGGGGTGTAAACTAGATAGGATTGTAAAGAGAATGGAAGACGGAAGAGAAAAGGGGTAAACTAAATAGGATTGTAAAAAGAATGGGACCAGGAAGAGAAAAGGAGTAAACTAGATAGGATTGTAAAATGAATGGAAGAATGAAGAGAAAGGGTGTAAACTAGGTAAGTTTGTAAAGAGAATGGGACCAGGAACATAATAAGGGGTAAACTAGGTAGATTTGTAAAAAGAATGGAAGCAGTAATAGAAGAAGGGGTAAACTAGGTAGGATTGTAAAGAGAATAGAAGTAGGAATAGAAGAAGGGGTAAAATAGGTAGGACTGTAAAGAAAATGGGACCAGGAAGAGAATAAGGGGTAAAAAGACAATTAAATAAAAGATCTACAGAAAGAAAGAATCGCAATAGAAGAAAGAAGAAAAACAATTTTACGCACAAGACAAAGAGACCAAAACTGTTATGCATAATTATAAAAATAGTAGAACAAAAACAAAGAAGTAAAATGATAGAATAGAAGAAAGTAAAAGGAAACAGGAAGAAAGAAAAGATTGTCAGAGTAGTTTCTATCGTAAGGAAACAGTTTGTTGATATGCACTGACGTCACGGGTTCCATCATTGATTGTTAGTTGCAGCTGAATACAAGTCATTTATAGAATTTGAGCAAACTGCTTAAAAAAGAAATGGAGAAATTGGAGAAGAAACAATGGAAAAAGCAAAACATGACAAAGAGAACGAACGGACAAATCGAATAGTAATGGGAAGAAGGAGATAAAGGATAATTCTAAATAGAAAGAAACGAAAGAAGACCATGAATAAGATAGAAAATAAAACTATAAAGATAAAAAGAAGTATAATTATAGGTATTTTATCAAACAATAAGCTACGAGTAGGATGTGGCACAAGGTCAAAAGTATAGGGCATCCAGCGAAGATGAACTTGTTTTTTCAGTAGTATGGATCTGAAAAACTAGCTTGATAACCATTACACCACAATGGGACACTCAAAAAATGAAACAGCGTGAGCATAGAAGTGAAAGAGAGAGAGAGAGAGAGAGAGAGAGAGAGAGAGAGAGATGTTTGTATTTTTTAAATATATAAAGAAAAGCTTGATAACTATTACACGACAATAAGGAAATGAAAGAGTATGAGCTTTGCAAATATAGAAGTGAGAGAGAGAGAGAGAGAGAGAGAGAGGGGGGGGGAGAATTTCTGTATTTTTTAAATATATAAAGAAAAGAAGAGTAAGTGAAGTTAGCGGTATTAGCCGGACATCGAGGAAGTCTATCACCTTTTCGCTTGCGCATGGCCAGGTGAATCACCACACCTACCGTCAGCTCCTCACAGCACAGATAAGATTACCCAATCTGTGCTACTTATGTGCTGAGTTGGCGGGGACCTATATCAAATCAGGAATCCTAGTTGGGTGTTCTACCGACTGAGATTAACCGTACCTTTTGATGAAAAAGAAAGATTAATTGATTAGGGGATTTAAACGGCATATCAAACCGTCTAGGGAACCGTGTTCATTTCATATTCTTGTTCAGTTTTTTTCTTCAAAGTTGTTTGCACCAGTTTCCATCGAAAAACAAAAAGATAATAACAAACTCCTATGAGCCTTCACCGGAAGAACTCTCCGCGCATGTGCGAGAAAAAGGACCAAATTCCGAGCTCCAAAGATAATCCCTCGGTCATTCAAGTTTAGGCCTTAACTGGGTCTTGTCGCTCCTACTGGTCACTCATTATCATTGATAGAGTGTTTATATATGAGTTAAAGTACTGTGGGCATGGCGTCAACTCAGTAGGATCTCCAGACCAAGTACATTGTCTGAAGTTGGTCTGAAGATCGTAAAGGTGAGAAACTCTCAATCAACAGGTGTTGACTCCATGTCCACAGTACCTTAACTTATATATATATATATATAAATATATATATATATATATATATATATATATATATATAATATATATATATATATAATGAACAATATATATATATATATTTGTTAAACAAATCTAAGAAGTGACAACCTAACATTCGGGTTCATGTATAGAAATGTAGAGATACTCCACATTCTCCAGATCTCCTGAACTGGAACCTAGCCAGCAGTTTAGTGTCATACTAAGGACACTCATCTGCGCGTCGAACAGTGCATCCAAGTCCCTACGGCAGGGTGTACCAAAAAAAGACAAAAAAAGAAAAAACATTTTTTAAATTTAGTCAATACAGATAGTGAAAAAATATCGAATATTAAAATGAACGGGCTAAAAATTTTCTCAACCTCTTCGCCACAGGTAGGATGTGACACACGTATTGAGCATCCAGCAAGGATTGAACTCACCATTCAATAGTAATGTAAGTGGGTGACTAGCTGGCTAACCATTATATTTAGATTGGATGCCCCTAAGACAGGGGTAACAAAAAAGACAAAAAAAGGAAAAATGTTTTAAAAGTTTAGTCAATACAGATAAAGAAAAAAGATCGAATATTAAGACGATCTGGCTAAAGATTTACTCAACTTATTCGCCCCAGGTAGGATGTGACACAAGTTCGCAAGTAAGGAGCATCCAGCAAAGATTGAACTTACCATTCAATAGTAATGTAAGTGGGTGACTAGCTGGCTAACCATTATATTTAGATTGGATGCCACTAAGACAGGGGTTTACAAAAAAGACAATAAAAGGAAAAAAATGTTTTTCAAATTTAGTCAATACAGATAAAAAAAGATCAAATATTAAGACGATCTGGCTAAAGATTTACTCAAATTATTCGCCTCAGGTAGGATGTGACACAAGTTCGCACGTATGGAGCATCCAGTAAGGATTGAAGTCGCCATTCAATAGTAATATATCTGGGTGACTAGCTGGCTAAGAATAACATTTTGATGGGATGTCCCTACGACAGGGGATTACAAAAAAGACTAAAAAGGAAAAAATGTTTTTAAAATTTAGTCAATACAGATAAAAAAATAAGATCGAATATTAAGACGATCTGGCTAAAGATTTACTCAAATTATTCGCCTCAGGTAGGATGTGACACAAGTTCGCAAGTATGGAGCATCTAGCAAGCCTTGAACTCGCCATTCAATAGTAATGTATCTGGTTGACTAGCTGGCTAACCATTACATTTTGATGGGATGTCCCTACGACAGGGGATTACAAAAAAGACAATAAAAGGAAAAAAATTGGAGCATCCAGTAAGGATTGAACTCGCCATTCAATAGTACTGTATCTGGGTGACAAGCTGGCTAATCATTATATTTTGAAGGGATGCCCCTACGACAGTGGATTACAAAAAAGACAATAAAAAGGAAAAAAAATTGGAGCATCCAGTAAGAACTGAACTCGCCATTCAATAGTAATATATCTGGGTGACTAGCTGGCTAACCATTATATTTTGAAGGGATGCCCCTACGACAGTGGATTACAAAAAAGACAATAAAAGGAAAAAAAATTGGAGCATCCATTAAGGATTGAACTCGCCATTCAATAGAAATGTATCTGGGTGACAAGCTGGCTAACGGTTACACCTTGATGTGATGCCCTAAAGATCGTGGTAATTGGGAAAACAAGAAAGGAAAGAAATAATAGAAAGACTTTGGTCAATAAAATAAAGAAAAAAGATCAGAGAAAAAACGTGATTATTATGAAGACAAAGGAAGACATGTTAAGAGTTGCACGACTTTACTCAATAAAGAAAGAAAACAAAGAAGAGAAATAAGAGCGAAAAGAAAGCAAAACGTGGTAATTCGGAAGGACAGAAAAGGGAAAAGAAAATGCTAAAATATATGCTACTCAGAAAAGTCACGTTACATGCAACAGTTCATTTCAGTCCATCATCATCATCATCATGTCGCACAAGCAGCACCGATATCCATGACAATCTCTCGCCAACCGTCCCTATCATTCATTGCCCGTGGAAGCGTGCTGGACCCATAACCTGTTAAGTATCTGGCCGCCATCCTTGGCCAGTTGTAAAGAACTTAAAATAAATAAGTAAGTAAGTTCTGAGTTATAGAATCCTTTGGTAAGTGAATAAGTCCTGTGATATAGAATCCTATGGTCCGTCGTCCAAAAAGATCCAAGTAGTAATGCTTAGGTATGACCAGAAAAGGCCAGTATAAATAATAATATCAGCAACAGAGCATTGCCAATGATTGGACAAGAACATGGTCACATGACTATCGCCCAGTCTATAAATAAGTCTGGGCGTCTAGCACACACCGTATATACCGAAAAATTTCAACAGGTCTTCTGCGCAGCAACCAGCATCCTCGCATAGTTGATCAATGTAGGTCCTTGGTTGGCAGCCCACACTAGCATGTCCATGTGTTGGCTTCCACAGGAGAACGTCGCTTATGGGATCGTCCTTGCTACTTCAGCAGTGTCCTGCATGCCTAGTCCGTCTCACTAGGATGGTTTGCGAGATAGAGAGCAAGTGGCCATACAGCTGCCTCCTTGTGGGCTGCTGCTTCCACGACTTGTTCAAGACTGCATGTAGCATTCTTATTGGCGGTCGGAGAGACCCGACACCATCATTCGGTTGGTCATGTCAAGCCCTAGCTGCTATTTTATTAAATTCCACCCGTATGTTTCAAGTTGCTCTTATGGCAAACCCTTAACACATTTTATCATTTAGGAGCTAGAAGGAAGGATTAACCAACAGCTTAATACGTATGAAATTATTTCATCTAAATTATAGAAGCATATGAAGTTACTGAACCAAATAGAAATATCTATCAAGAACTATTCGCTTACAAATCATATATATATATATATATATATATATATATATATATATATATATTGGTTAAATCCTAATTAACGGACATAAATTCTACCATCGTATGTCACCCAGCCGATAGAAATATACTAAAATTTAAGGAATAAATCGAATTTAATGAAATTTTTAGCGTTGATATTTTAATGAATAAAAAATATTGATCACCAGTTATTTTATTTGAAAACTCTTACATTTTTTCAGGTCAGTTAACTTTGAACCACGTATCTTTGAGGGGTAACAGAGATTCACAAACAAACGTGGTTCAAAGTTAATTGAACCGAAAACAATGTAAAAGTTTTTAAACAAAATAACTGGTACATTATATCTTTTATTCATTAATGTATCAATATTTGAAAATTTAATTAAATTCGGTTAATTCCTTGATTTTTAGTATTTTTTTTCTTTCGGTGGGGTGACATACGATGGTGGAATTTATGTGTGTTAAGTAGGATTTAACATATATATATATATATATATATATATATATATATATATATATATATATATATATATATATATATTGGCTTGGGGGTTGATTTTGAAGGCTATCACAATGCAGGTGTAAAGAAGAAATAATAAGGTAACAATGGTGTTGTTTGTTAACCTGTAATTTATTCTTGATATTTCGAGATAAAATCTCTTTTTCAGAAGAACACTAGAACTGAAGTAGTTGTCGTCTTGTTATGGCATTTCTAGTTAAAATTTTAACTAGAAATGCCATAACAAGACATCAACTACTTCAGTTCTAGTGTTCTTCTGAAAAAGAGATTTTATCTCGAAATATCAAGAATAAATTGCAGATTTAAAAAGCTTTATAAAGTGAGAGTTTTATCCAAATATAAAAATAGATAACGAAAGAAAATAAATAAAATTTATATATAGATTATTTATTTTCCCATTAAACTAACCCTAAACCCTAACCCTAACCCTAACCCTAAACCCTAACCCCAACCCTAACCCCCTAGTTGAGTAACATGATATTACAGGGTGACCCAGAAAAAACTGAACTCAAATTATTTATTTTCCCATTAAACTAACCCTAAAACCCTAAACCCTAATCCTACCCCCTAGTTGAGTAACATAATGTTACAGGATGACCCAGAAAAACAGAACCCACACATTTTGTAATAAAACTGTTAATTCTAATTTTAATTGTTTTTAAAGGGTTAGGGTTAGGGTTTAGGGTTAGGGTTTAGCGTTAGGGTTTGGGTTAGGGTTGGGGTTAGTTTAATGGGAAAAGAAATAGATAATTTGGGTTCTGTTTTTTCTGGGTCACTCATGTTACTCAACTGGGAAATAACCGAAGAGTAAATCTTGTAAATAAGTAGTGTTAGCAAATATAGAATGAGATAAACCAAGAATTGAAATAAAACCATGGTAATTTGAAAGAAGAAAGAAAATGGCAAGACTGTTAAATAAGGAATCAAGAAAGTGAGAACAAAGAGAAAATTTCTTATATTTTTCCGTATAAGTTTTTCAATTTATGACAAGTATGTTTGAACAGTCTGGAAGTTTTGCCCGGAGCTCAGTTTAGTCGAGTGGTCTGTCCATTATATAAAGACATTTTAATGATTAGAATATACTTTTACCATTTTTTGGAATTATCAGCTTTTGTCATTTCATGTAATCCATGAGACACTTAACAACTTTTGGTTACTGCAATGTTTTTTTACGTAATAAAGCAACGTACAAAACGTTAAAAAAAACTACTTACAAAAAACAACAAACAAAAAAAAACAAAGGGTAAAAAGCAACATCATCATCACGATCACCATGGATATTATCATGCCTTGGCTTCCTGAGGTTTCTCTCTCTCTCTCTCTCTCTCTTCTCTCTCTCTCTCTCTCTCTCTCTCTCTCTCTCTCTCTCTCTCTCTCTATCATCTATCTATCTATCCTCTGTTCTCCTATCTATCTATCTCTCTCTCTCTCTTCTCTCCTCTGTCTCTCTCTGTCTCTGTCTCTGTATGTCTGTCTGTCTGTCTCTCTTTCTCTCCCTCTTCTCTCTCTCTGTCTCTCTGTCTCTCTCTCTCTATTGATTTACATATCCGATATGTTAGAAGGATATATATATTTACCAACTCCTCCGCACGAGCAGGATACCGCACAAGGTCAATTTCTTAAGCGGAGTTTAACAGGTTTGAATTCAGAGTTTTCCTTCTCCTAGACTGGTTTACCTAGCCATGGTTAAAGAACCCAGTCTGCCCTGCTATTACCCATAGCTGGAGGGAGAGTAGGATTCATACCTTTCCCAAGGGTATTAGCGCTAAGTGAAATGCAATGTTAGAAGGGTATATGACATATTGACAAACCAATTAAAATAATGAACAAGACTGGTAACATTCAGTCTGTGTTTTCTAGATTTGCAGTATTGCAACTCGCACTAATGTCATAATTCATGGATAGTCAATGTACTGTAGTAAGAATATTTTCGAATCAGCGTTCATTAGATTCCGAATAACCGGTGTCCAGTGGAAAATTACCAGGAAGGTTACTGACAGGTAATAACCTTTTTTACTTAACCCCTTGAATAGAATACCATTAGAGGCGTAGGAGATTAGTTTTAGTTAAGTTTCAGATGCGATGAGAAATACAGAGTGAGCGGATGCATAGGTCCGCTCGTTCTGGGATTCGTTTCCCCACCACGCGGTTGAATCCTATTAAAACAAGAAATGACCATATTAGCTGTAGGCATATTCCTGGCTGATACTGCCTATACGAGACCGGCAGACACGGTCGTAACGGCTGCAGCTGAAAGCTTGGTCAGGATTAGATGGTATTATGTTAAGGTTCTTCCTATGCCTTTTGTTCTTAAGGGTAGCTCTGTGGGTGTTTTCAACGGAAAAGACATCAGTTTACATGGTTCTAAGAGTTTTTAAGAACAGATGCTTTTTTATATCCTTATAACACGGTGGTCTGTAGAGAGGTTTTCGTAGATGATGATTCCTCATCCTGAAGATGTCCTGCCTAGCGTAGTTGAGATTCAAGTATCATTGTCATTCTGCTGGTGATCTTCACCTGTTCAAGGACTTCAGTATTGGTATCTAAGCCACCAGTTGATGTTGAGGCTGGTACGAAGGCAGCGCTGATGGAATCCCTTGAGCAGTCGTAGGTGGTGACGATAATTGACCAAATAAACATAGAGAACATAAAAAGAAATCAAACTACTGAAAAGTCCGTACAAACACAAATACATGATACAAAAAATGTAAACAAAATGCATTTAGTATTATCTGCGTTATTCGGACTATTCTCCTCATCTTCATTGTTATATGTGCCACGATTCGGTCGAGATGCCCTCCGGCCTTCTTCAGGTATTTCTTGTCGGACTCGGGAACCGTCTCGGACTCGGGAACCTTTTTTTCGGACTCGGGAACTTTCTTTTCGAACTCGGGAACCTTCTTGTCGTTATCGGGAAACTTCTTGTCGTATTCGGGAGCCATCACGAAACTTTGAACCTAACCCTTTATTCAGTCCACGGGGGTATCCTGTTCTCATTCCGCTAACCATAGCTGGGGTAGAGGCGTTAAGCTGTGTTTATTATTATTCTGTGTTACTGCTGCCCTTAATCAGGATTGAACCTGCAATCTAGAGATAACTGTCACTTAGAACTGTCTTAACCTAACTACCTTATGCATTTATCGATGGAATTATATTTTTTTAAAGTTTAAAAATCATTTAGTTGCAACTTCACTAACTAAAGCAAATTAACCAAGTGTCTTGAAGGAGGCGGGGTGACGCATAACACCAAGTGTTCTTCATATTTTCAAGTAAAATTTTCATTTAAAAAAAAATCGTGTTTTATTGCTTAAGTACCGAACATTCTAATAAAATCCAATAATTAGCCGATTTGAGGGAGGGTCCTTTTTAAACGTTTTTTTTTTAGCGGGTCCACATTTCAGTAAACTCTTTATATTTACATAATAAATTCAATGATGTCTGCGATTCAATGATGTCTGCAAAAATGATCTCAGGTGCTTTGGAATTGTCCCTTCCAGCTGGGAAAATTTGGCTCAACACCGCCCTCGGTGGCGGCAGAATCTCCATAGAGGACTGTACATGTCAGAAGTCACCCTGATACAATATCATGAAGCTAAGAGGTCCATAAGAAAGCAACGGCAACAAAGCATCGGAACATCATCATCTACAGGGACAACCTACAAATG
This sequence comes from Doryteuthis pealeii, assembly GCA_023376005.1. Lineage (NCBI taxonomy): Eukaryota > Metazoa > Mollusca > Cephalopoda > Myopsida > Loliginidae > Doryteuthis > Doryteuthis pealeii. The sequence continues at coordinate 63,063,030 of CM042172.1, read as the reverse complement.
CAAAATCTGTGGTCGAGAATGTTTCTCAAACATAGGACTTCATAGTCACAGGAGGCGCTGCAACTTCAGGGGCACACAAAAACTTTTATCATAGTCTTTCGAGACTGAATTGCCAATGAATGATGATGAATGATGAATGAAATAAGTGAAAAAATGAAGGACTGGAGGGAAAAGTATCTTACAATTATAATTGGCCAGAAAGACAACCACTAGACACGAGGGGTTCGCTATTTATAGGATCGCCCGAGTCACCGGTGCTTTGCTACCGGTGTTCCTCTAAGCGGACGTCCTCTATCTCCACATGTCCCCCACCCTGATATGACCACAATGCCCCTGTTTTGTGGTCATATGTCAGGACGACTCCGAGTAACCATGTGTCGGTCCTCGCATTGTTGGGGTCATTGGCCTTGGAGTTGGTGTTGCCCCCGTGCTACGCCGTAGAATCGGGTTCGCTGGTGGGTGTTGGTTTTCTTCCACCTAGGGACAAGGGGTTCGCTATTTATAGGATCGCCTGAGTTACCGGTGCTTTGCCACCGGTGTCCCTCTAAACGGACGTCCTCTATCTCCACAACAATATTCCATATAGGAATGGCCTGCTTGCTTAGAAAATCAGCATTGGGAATATGGAATTTTAACGAGGTTCAAACCGGATGAATTGCTGGAAAATCTGTAAGTAGCAGCCTTCGTCATACCTATTCACAATCGGTTGATAGAATACGCATAAAAAATAATCAAGACCTGAACTATATTTACCTAACTAATTATATTCCTTCGTAAAAAGTTATAGCTTTAATCTACTTAGAATACAGTCGCAGTTTTCTTGGGAGTTTATAGAGTTTCAGAAAGCCAAAATTTACACAAAGTGGAGGTAATAATAAAACAGGGGAAGTAACTCTCAATTACTTATTAGTAACTACCTTCGATACAAATAACTTGCAAACAGGTATAAGGCTTCAAGCATTCCTATCCAATACTAATAATTTTAAAATATGGCTAATTGACCAACAACTGGGACCTTAACAGGTACAATCACTCCGATTCTTAATGGATGTGGGAGTAATTGCAATAAATTACTCAACACACCCAGAACCCAGCATCAGTACGGAATGCAGTTTAGTTTTATACCTAGGGCATCGTTTTTTTCTGGGTTGGCTGATCGGTGAGGTTGAATAGTAAACGATATTCAGTTTCTTTTAAAGCAATAGACTTCAAATATGTTAGCCAAAGGTATGAAGTGAAAAGAATGTATAGAAAAAAGGAAAGCAAAAGTTTGAGAATTTAAAATCAGAAAAGAAAGGAAATACTAACAAAAGTCAAGCAAGTGCTCCCAAATTGGAAGAATTTTTCTGGAATTTTGCCTTGTGCCATGCGAGAATAAGATTTGTTGCTTGCTTGCTTGCTTTAATGGCATATCAACTTTTTGAGTTATTTAATACCAAATATTGTTTTTTTTATGTATTTGTATAATGGGCCATAGGAGCAATTTGGAGAATACGGTGGGGACAATCATAAGGTTCCTAGGGTTTGACAAAACCAATGGAAGGGGCCAACCGTCAAGCCCAGTAAAGGCCAAAGTTGAGTGTTGCATGTAAGGAGACTACTTAGTACAGAGGTCACAGACCGCTCAGTCACTACAATTCCCAGACATCATGGGTCAACACTCAGGGGGTCATACTGGTGTGATCTTACCCCTTTGCAAAGTTGTAGTCAACATATGCTTCAGCCCCAACGACGGGTGTTCTCAATTCGGAAGAATCTTCTGAAATTTGACCTTGTGCCAGACTTGAATAAGATTTGTTAGAAAAATAAAATAAGAGAAACAAAAGAAAGTTATCTGGATAGCCTAACTTTGTTTGCGATTTTAATTTTTATGGGCACCTTATACCTTGTACCAAACTAAGTTAGGCTATCCAGATAACTTGCTGAGTTTGTCTAGTTAAACATTTTCAATGAATTTGATTCTCAATAAATGCCTCATAATTCTGTCCTTGTGCCCAACTAAGAAAACATTAGTTTATGATGTCTTCCTTTTTAAATGCCCCTCGTGTCCTGTAATACTTAGTGACAAAGGCTGGTAGACCATTGTTCGTGATTTTTATTTTTATGGACACCCTATACCTTGTACCAAACTATGGTCTACCAGCCTATGTCGCTAAATATTACAGGACACGAATGACATTTTAAAAAGGAAGTAATTATATACTAATATTTGCTTAGTTGGGCACAAGGACAAAATTATGGGGCATTCATTGAGAATAAAACTCATTAAAAATGTTTAACTAGACAAACTCACTAAATATTACACAGTTCAAGGTGTCTGTAAAAGGGAAGTAATCATTTATCTAGAATTATCTTATTTTTGACGCAAGACCCCAATTATGGGGCACCCAGTGAGAATCGACCTCACTAACAATGTTTTACTAACCGAGCTTACTGTTACATCACAGGAGGCGCTCTCATTTACGAAGTCAAGCTTAGCTTGGCACAGGGCCAAAAGTATGTATACTTCTGTGTATATACAGTGTATATCAAACCTACAAATAATGATTTACTAGCCCATCTACCTATCTATCTATCTATCTATCTATCTATCTATATATATATATATATATATATATATATATATATATATCTCAGTCTGTCTGTCTGTTCATATCTATCTATCTATCTATCTGTCTTGTTCTGTTTGCATCTATCTGCCCCCACAAGTGTTTATCTATCTATCTATCTATCTATCTATCTATCTATCTATGCATCTATCAACTGTTCCTATCTATCTACCTATCTATCTCCATCTATCCGTATCTATCTAACTCATTCAGTTCGCATATATCTATCCATCTATCAGCCTCCATCTGTTCGTATCTATCTATCTATCTATCTATCTATATTCATCTGTTTGGATCTATCTATCTATATATCTATGAAGTTTGTTCCAACGGTCTTGCTTAGTTAGCTTCTTTACTTTCTTTCTTTCTCCTCACTTTCTTTCTTTCTTTCTTTCTTTCTTTCTTCATTCTTGACTTATTTCTTTCTTTCTTTTCAGTCGTTCTTCTTTCTTTCTTCTTTCTTTCTTTCTTTCTTTCTTTACTTTATTTCTTTCTTTCTTTCAGTCGTTTCTTCTTTCTTTCTTTCTTCTTTCTTTCTTTCATTCTTGACTTTTATTTCTTTCTTTTTTCAGTCGTTCTTTCTTTCTTTCTTTCTTTCTTTCTTTCTTTCATTCTTGACTTTCATTCTTGACTTTCGTTCTTTCTTTCTTTCTTTCTTTCTTTCTTTACTTTCTTTCCTTCTTTCTTTCTTTCTTTCTTGACTTT
>CM042172.1:63047216-63057216 GCA_023376005.1 Doryteuthis pealeii | reverse complement strand
CTTCTTCTTCTTCTCTTCCCTCTCCTTTCTTCTTCTTCTTCTTCTTCTTCTTCTTCTTCTTCTTCTTCTTCTTCTTCTTCTTCTTCTTCTTCTTCTTCTTCTTCTTCCTTCTTCCTTCTTTCTCCTCCTCCTCCTCCTCCTTCTTCTTCTTCTTCTTCTTCTTCTTCTTCTTCTTCTTCTTCTTCTTCTTCTTCTTCTTCTTCTTCAAGCTAGCAGCACCAGCACCATGAGCGGCAGCAGTGGTAGTTACGACTGACAGTCAGTAATAGCGTTGATGGAGGCGGTTACAGTTGATGATGATGAGTCGGGAGATAGGGGAAGGAACGGTGATGGTGGAGTGGTTGCAGTAGTAGTGGTGGTAGTGGCGGTGGTGGTGGATATGACGTTGGCGTTTATGAATGCTTGTGTCAGGTTGACATATCATTTGATATATAATAAAAGGGAATGTCGTATTGACCTTAACTTAAAATACAATGTTTGTTTATTTCGTCGTTTTGCGGATGAGAGTGATCTGTGCATATATATAGACATAGCAGTGTATGAGTATGGAAAAAAGTGCATGCAACACACACACACACACACACACACACACACACACACACACACACACACACAGTCACATGCACACACACACACACACACACACATATATATATATATATATATAGTTTTGTGTGCGTCTGTATATGTTAATATATAAGATAGGTGTGTGTATTATTTTGTGCATATATGTAATATGTTAAAATACATTAAGTTAGTAGAGACGTATACATCTCTATGTGCTGTTTAAGTGAGTTACACATAAGTGTATATATATATAATATATATATATATATATATATATATATATATATATAGTTGTGTGCGTCTGTGTATGTTAATATATAAGATAGGTGTGTGTATTATTTTGTGCATATATGTAATATGTTTTAAAAAATCAAGTAAGTTGAGACGTATATATCTCTGTGTGCTGTTTAAGTGTGTTACACACACACACACACACACACACACACACATATATATATATATATATATATATATATAGATGTGTGCGTCTGTGTATGTTAATATATAAGATAGGTGTTTGTATTATTTTATGCATATATGTAATATGTTAAAATATATTAAGTAAGTTGAGACGTATACATCTCTATGTGCTGTTTAAGTATGTTACATTTTTATATATTTCTGGGTGGAATTTACTAATACACAAGATAGTGTGTTTTTTACTCTTTATTTTTTAGTATGATTTACTGTGTATGTACTACACAGTGGGGAGTGGGGAGTACTCTTTTATTGCTAATACTCCCTGGTTCCCTTTCACCCGCAGTGGTAGTAACTGTTAGGATCCTATATATGGGTTTAGATATATATGTTTAAATATATTCGTATTTGATAGGACCGTGTACAAACAACTTCTTAATAAACGGCTAAACAAAAAATGTACAATGATTGTTCTTTACTAACCTTTAGGCATAGAATTTACCTACACGGGTTGAGATGCCATTAAAATCAATTTAATAATAATAAAAAGCTATAACAAGAGTTACCAAACATACCCTACTGCATATACTGATATATATATATAATGATCAATAATTTCGTAGCCAGACGTATAGTTATTAGGTGATGTTTTTCTTTACGACGTCTCGGTGTAAAGTCTCGGTGTAACGTTCGATCTCTGTGATTGATATCCACCGCTGAATTAAGTGCCTTAACAAAAAGAAAGCCTGTTTTAAAAAATAGATCGTTGTTGCGTAAGAGTTTTCTTTTACTTATTGGGGTACAGATTTATTGATATATACCTGAGGAATGTACTCACGTATTTATAGGCTATGTGGATCAACAAATCTATCAATACTCGTATCCATTTAGTTCCAGATGTCTTTGAGTACACGTGAATACGTCAGCCTGCATATGTTGAAATACGGATGAGCGTCTTTTAAAAGTGAATGCGTATTCCGTCTTGAATGAATGTACTGTAAAAAAAGAAGTGATATTCACGTGTAGAAGATGGTATTACAAAGAAAGGCAGGAAGATCTGATAATAAGAAGACATTTACATATACTAGCAAATATATGCACCCTCCGTAGGGTGCAAGTATTTAAGTTTTAATGTAATAAAATATTGTATTAAATTAGAAAGGCTAATGAAACTAAATAAGAATACAGATAAAAAGATTTGAAACAGAGGGAGTATAGTAAAAGATTTGAAACAGAGGAGTATAATAAAAAATGGAACAACTGAAACTTACTCTTCCATCACTCTCGTCTTTCATTGTTATTTATTCTAATTTAAGTATTTAGTTAAAATAGGAAGTAAAGAATAAAATGACAGTTATTTTATCTTGTTAATGGATTTCATTTAAGATTCATTGAAGAGATTTTTGCTTATATTCATTAAAATAAAACCAAACAGTTAGAAATCAATAATACTAAGCACTTATTTATTAAATTCGATTTTTTAATATTAATATGCAAATTAGCCTTCCCGTTCACACTGTAACCCACTATTTTGTTGTATATATAAATATAATTGCATGTTGTCTGTATGTGGACATAGTTAACAGTATTAATAATGTAAGACAATTTTATTAATAATTGAGCTTTAGATAAAAATAAAATCATGGAGAATGTGATGTCAATAACTAAGAGAATTGTGACTTGAGTAGGAATATAGTTTCGGTTACAGACAGAAAAACACACAATCTCCATTATAATAAGATGTTCGGGCTGAATAAAAAAAAAAAGGCTTGTCTATGCACGAAAGCAAACTAATTTCATAGCGTTTTTCTGAGTGTCTTGGGATCTCTATGTGGTTTCTACTCCTCATGTATGTAATGTAAACTACGGGGTTACATTTTTAATACACTCTACGTAAGAAATCTTGTCTTTTGCGTATACATTGATGTACGTTTCTAGTGCGTGGTATGTGCTTACTCCTATACGCACTATATGAAGTATACTTTTAAATGGCATATCAATCTTCATGGGTTATTTAATGCCAACGCATTACATTGGCTTCCTTATTATTTTTTCTTGTCTTTTCTCTTCTCTTTCCTCCTTTCTTTTCTTTCCCTTCTTCTTCCTTTTCTTCCTTGTACTTTCCTTTGTGTTTTTCTTTCTCTTTCCTTTCTTCTTCTCTTTCTCCTCCCCCCGTTCCTTGTTCGCCCTGTCGGTGTAGCTTAGAATAACTGTTACTCCCTTGCAGAGAGGTAAGAGTGTCCTGGGTATGAGACAAAACCGAAGCTCCATTTCTGAAACTCTGGGGAGTTTGAGTATCCGTTCATTGCCATTACATTTGTCATAAGAGCAATAGGGTTGGGACAATCATATAGGTGCTAGGGCTTGACGTCACCAGCCGATTGATCGGAGGGGGTCTCTCCAACCGCCCGTCTAGCCTAAATAAAGGACAAAATGGAGTGTTGCGTGTCATGTCGATACTCAGCCACGATGATTCTGTCCTTACACACCCACGAATAACAGGAGGCAGCATTAGGGGTCTTACCCCCACTACAGGGGTGTAGTCCGTATTCTAGACCAGTCTATTGAACCGAGGGGCTGTTGCTATTGAATGCTAGTTCGATCCTCGGTATCCTTGTATTTTACATTTGATTGTATATGTCCGAATAAGTTTACCCCAAAATACATTAAAAAGAAGGAAGGTTTAAATAAAGTGTATGTAAAAAAGAAATTGTTTCTAGAATTTATTAAAAAGGAACACTATTTAAGAAAGTTACACTAGGGATACAGAGTTTTGTAGTGAAACACTTGAAGTTTATTCACTGCAACTAACAGGATTTCCCTACCCTTTCCAATTAATCTAGCTGGTCTGGAAAAAATATCACAACGGCTGTTGCTACTGTTGATGAAGATAACTTTACGCATGTTTGACAATAGATTTAGTACATATATATTTAGTACATTGATATATGGCGCATAACTAGGGGTGCAGATATCGAGCAACTGTTGGTTGCAGTAATACATTCGATGGTTTCTCTCTGTTTCTCTCTCCCTGTCTGTCTGTCACTCTCTCTCTCTCTCTCTCTCTCTCTCTCTATATATATATATATATATATATATATATATATATATATAAGGTTTTATAATTTGCTTGAAGCATTGTGTTTATATTGGTTAGTTGGTTGGTTTTGAAGGCAATCACAATGCAAGTGTAAAGAAAAAGAAGGTAACTATGGCGTTATTTGTTAACCTGTGATATATATATATATATATATATATATATATATATATATATATATATATAAACTAAGAATCTCATTGATAAATGTTTCCTGTATCAATTATGGAATACAAAATACAATCATAGTTAATATGTGAAACTTCTAGTGATGCAACTATAGTAAAAAAGTTGAGATTTTAACTTATTTTAAGTTTTATATTGCTCTGCTGGTCAGCATTCGAGCACTGTTTTATTTATCAAACGTTTTTAGATAATTGTTTATTCTCGTCTGTTATATATATATATATATATATATATATATATATATATATATATATATATATAATATATATATATACATATCTGTGTATGTGCGTGTGTGTTTGTGTGTGATTTATATATATATATATATATATAGATAGATAGATAGATCCAGGATAAAGCTCTAACCGCATCAGCGTGGATATGGCCGACAAAGTCTGGTGGTATCATGATATACTGCTGGAGTGCTCTGGGTTAGTGGTAATGATACTTCAGTCCCGTAACCATGCCTGAACGCAATCATCATCTGATGAAGGCTTTGTTCGCTTCAATGCTACTGTGTAAATAGCAGTCATTGCATGAAGATCATATATATATATATATATATATATATATATATATATATATATATATATATATTCATCAATCGCAGCTTCAGATAATTCTTTCTTCTGGATAGGCTGCTCTAAAGTGCCAAGCCTGCTAATATGTCGCTTTAGCTGATGTAGAAATATGAATATCTGTCTTTCTCAAGCACATTAATACGAAGCGGAAGTCAGAGAACCTCATTCTGGATTGGAACTTGGTTCTTGTCACCAAGAAAAAAATATCAAATATACAGAATTTTGTGTATGTGTGTACTTATTATTGAACGGCTACCTATTCACGTTTTTTGTAAGAGAGTTTGAGTAAGTTTAATAATTTCTAATAGAACACGTTCTGATTGTTTTATGTTACACTAGAAATATTTACACAAAAGATTAGAGCCGGGGGTAGTCGGGCGTCTTTGCGACATTGGTTATTTTATAATGGTGATAGGTCAAAGATCAGCTATCTTTTCCTGGCATTACTGTTAATTTAGATTATCAAAGAATTATATCTCAAAGACTGTTGCTAGTGTAGAGTGGTGATTTGGTTTCAAGTATTTTTTTAAATCTAAGACTAACGATTTTCAAGCAGATCTATTTGACCCATAGATTGGAATCCTGACAGCCAAGACCATTCCGTGTCAAAGTGGGCTTTGGAGTAATGGTTACTGTTAATTTAGATTATCAAAGAATTATATCTCAAAGACTGTTTGCTAGTGTAGAGTGGTTATTTAGTTTCAAGTAGACAAGTTAAAGAGACGGTTCTTCCAGGCCGTTGTCATATCAGTACTGCTGTATGGCTGCACCACCTGGACCCTAAGCGACCAGAGAATAAACTAGATGGGAGCTGCACAAGAATGCTGCGGGTGATCCTGAACAAGACATGGAAACAACACCCTACGAGAAAACAGCTATACAGCCACCTACCACATATCACACAAACCATCAAAGTAAGACGGACAAGACACGCGGGACACTGCTGAAGAAGCAAGGACGAACTCATAAGCGACGTCCTCCTGTGGAAGCCAGCACATGGACAAACCAGTGTGGGCCGACCAGTAAAAACGTACATTGATCAACTCTGTGCGGATGCAGGATGCTGCATAGAGGACCTCCCGAGAATGATGAGCGATAGGGACGGATGGAGAGAGATTGTCATGGATATCCGTGCTGAAAGCGCGACATGATGATGATGATATCTATCTAAGACTAACCATTTTCAAGCAAATCTATTTGACCCATGGATTGGAATCCTAACAGCCAAGACCATTCCGTGTCAAAGTGGGCTTTGGTGTAATGGCAACGAAGGCTACTGAAGCCTCACCACCGGATACAGTGTCATAGCTAGGACACCCCTTTCTGGGAGGAACGAGATTCTTTCGCCGTCTACAAGGGATGAAGTCGGTGACATAGAACTGCCGACAGAACAAGAAACAAAGGGTTACACGTATGAACAAAACTATGCGGTTACATTCGCCGGGAGAGATTTATAGCCAAGGAAAGAGACGAAGCTGTAAGGATAAATATCTCCGCTGTCACTTCCTGTTAATCTAGTTACCGGTAGATACACACATGTCAGCACATGTGTACGCATATATTCAAGTTGGCAAGGGTAAATTTTGCATCTGTACACTGATTCTTCATCTTTGTCTTTGTCTTCCCTCCATAAATCCGGACGCATATACAAGAACCCACTCCCTTTTTTTTATTTACTAGGAGGGGGGGGTTACATATGTTCGGACAAATATAGCGTGTCTACAAGAGAAAGAGCCTGTTCTAAAAAATATTTAAAAAACAAACAAACTATACACTATTTAAGATACTGATACTCCCGATACACAGTTTTGCAGAAAAATTACAGTTGTACCTTGTCTTACGATTCTAATTTGTTCCGCTCGTAAATAAATTTCCTCTTATATCAAATCAATTTCCCCCATTGAAATAAACGGAAATGCCATTAATACGTACGTTTTAAGTATATATATTTACCAAACCCTCCGCACGAGCAGGATGCGACACAAGGTCAATTTCTTAAGCGGAGTTTAACAGGTTTAAATTCAGAGTTTTCCTTCTCCTAGACTGGTTGCCTAATCAAGGTTAAAGAGCCCAGTCTGTCCTACTATTCACCCATAGCTGCAGGGAGAATTGGATTCATACCTTTCCCAAGGGTATTAGCGCTCTGTGAAATGCCAACAGCTTCGTCCAGGAATTGAACTCTCGTTGACGAGTCCATTTCCTACGACTCTAACCATTAGACCACGCGCCTCCATTTTTACGTTTTAAGTATATGTTGTCAAGATAATTAATGATAATTATTGAATACAAATAAGTTGCACACATTTATATTTTTTAAATCTTATTAAAAATTTTCAAACAGATCCATGTCACCCCATCGGTAGTACAATTCTGGATCAGAGTGGGTATGGGAGTAATGACAACAAAGTGGTGACCCCAAACTACACAAAAATCCATGACGGATGAATTTTTGTGTCATGTTCAAGACAACAATCTTTTGGTGTAGGGGTATCCCTATTAAGATTTTACAGTCTGCGTATTTATATTTTATACCAACTTCTCTGACGACCGATTCATTTTAATGAATATATATATATATATATATATATATATATATATATATATATATATATATGTGTGTGTGTGTGTGTTGTGTGTGTGTGTATTGGTTTGTTGGTTGGTTTTGAAGGCTGTCACAATGCAAGTGTAAAGAAAAAAGAAGGTAACTATGATGTTGTTTGTTAACCTGTCACTTTATTCTTAATATTTCGGGATGAAAAATCCCATCATCAGAAGAATACTCGAACTGAAGTGGTCCTAGCAGTTGCTCAATTTGTTCTGTAAAATATATTTATGATTACAATTAAACATTTACAAATTAATCAAATTTAGGATTGAATAATATACGTGTAGCTGAAACAAAAAAATCAAAACCATCAACATTTAGATTATATATAAGTAACGTACCTGTTTATAATTCGAATATATAGGCTCACCTTGGTGATTGGCCTTAAAATACACAGTCTGCATCCCTTGTAGAATAGCTACTAAGAAGGGTGTGAAAGTAAATTACATCTGGTGGTGAGGCTTCCTTTACAAATCAGTCAGATTTTGGCATTAAAATTCATTATAGGTTAGGATGTCGTTAAATAAACTGTTTAAAAATTAATAGGATTTGATAAGAATATTCAGTTTGAAAACTATTATTATCATTATTATTATTAGTAGTAGTAGTAGTAGTAGTAATAGTAGTAATAGTAGTAGTAGTATAGTAATAATAATAATAATAATAATAATAAAAATAATAATAGTGATCCACTTGGAATTATGCAAAAAATTAAATTTTTACCATACAACAAAATGGTATATGCATAAACCAGAATCTGTCCTTGAGAACGAAACGCATAAAATTATCTGGGACTTTGAAATAAAAACGGATCACCTTATCCCAGCAAGAAGACCAGACCTTGTGTTGATAAACAAAAAAGAAAGAATTTGTCAACTGGTGGATTTTGTAGTTCCAACAGATCACAGGGTGAAGATGAAGGAAAATGAAAAAATGGACAAATATCTGGACCTTGCCAGATAACTGAAAAAGTTATGGAATATGAAAGTGAAAGTTATACCAATTGTAGTTGGTGCACTTGGAACGGTCCCAAAAGGATTAGAAAAGGGTTTGGAAAGTTTGGATATCAGAGGAAGGATTGAAACCATTCAGAACACTGCACTGCTGCAATCTGGCAGAATACTCAGAACAGTCCTGGAGACCTGAGGAGACTTGCTGTCACTCAGATTCCAGTGAAAGACCATCAGTTAATGCTGATGGGAAAAATCAAAAAGAGTAAATAATAATAATAATAATAATAATAATAGTATAATAATAATAATAATAATAATAATAATAATAATAATATATGAATTGTTTCTTGAAACCATGTTATTATTTATACATTATTAGTAATAGAAGGGAATATCTAAACGAGATAACAGAGTGTCGATTACTTGCATATATTATCGGCATTAAATAACCTATAACGTGTTTCTAAGCCGTTAAACAAATTAACAACACAAAATATATAGTCAAGTATGAATTGCAGAAATTAGCAAGTTATATATATATAATATAATATATATATATATATATATATATATATATATATATATATATGTGTTTGTTAATCTGTGATTTATTCTTTATAATATTAAGAATATTTTTTCTTTACACCTGCATTGTGATAACCTTTAAAACCAACCTCCAAACCAATATATACACAATACTTCAAGTTCAAATTATAACACCCTTATATATATATATATATATATATATATAATATATATATATATATATATATATATATATAGAGAGAGAGAGAGAGAGATAGATAGATAGATATAGATATAGATATAGATATATATTGGGAGAATATGTGCTTGGTTGAAGTCGTACCTAATTTTTGAAAGTTAATTAATTAATTAGGCGGCCATACCAATTCAAAATGTGAGGCTGAACAAATCGAGAAAAATCAATCTCTGTATGTACATTTCGGCCTATCATACAGAGATTGATTTTTCTCGATTTGTTTAGCCTTACATTTTAAATAGGTATGCCCACCTAATTAATTAATTATTAATTAATCAACTTTCAAAAATTAGGTACGTCTTCAATTAAGCACATATTCTCCCAAAAATTGTCGGCTAAAAGAAGCCATATCAAAACATATCGTTTGTGTATTTACTTCTCATATATATATATATATATATATATATATATAATATATATATATATATATATAATATGAGTATATTCACAAATATATACAGAATAGAGTAGAAATAAATAAAAGAAAGAACCTTAAATTTATCAAAATAAACTCAGATATGTAAATATACATAACGGAAAATGTTCTTTAATTTTTTTAAATTAGGAGAGCTTGCTTCTGTCTATCAACTGTCTATTAAAAAACGGTAGAAATATTTTTTTAAGTGATCATTTCAAATGGAAAACCCTTAGCTATTCTAAAATCAAATTTGAAAAGGCTACAATGGCTGAAATAAATGTATATCAAGTAAATTTAAGGTTTTTACTTATTCATATATATATATATATATATATATATATATATATATATATATATATATATATATATTAAGAAATTTGAAAAAACAAGTGTTC
>CM042172.1:63039716-63042216 GCA_023376005.1 Doryteuthis pealeii | reverse complement strand
TATATCAACACTTTTTGGGTCATCCAATGCCGAATCAAGTCATTTTGATATATCGTTACTTACACTACCCGCTGTTGCTCAAATGGTGCAATGAATTATGTGCTATAATATTCTTTAATGTTTACTTTTTTAAATATTTTTAATAATCTCACTCTTTTAATCTCTCTCTCTTCTCTTTCTCTCTCTCTCTCTCTCTCTCTCTCTCTCTCTATATATATATATATATATATATATATATATATATATATATATATATATATAAGTAAAGAAATAACAGAAGACTTAGAGATTTAGCATTATAGTCTATAATGCTAAGCTCCCTGAAATAGACTATAAGCTAAATCTCTAAGTCTTTTGTTATTTCTTTACTTATATATTTGCTCTGTGACTCTAACTTTAAGAGCACACATTGAGCTCTCAAACTGCAACGGGTTTTTTAAATAAAACTCTTGTATCGTAAGGAATATTTCTTCTCTGGACTTTTGGATTATATATATATATATATATATATATATATATATATATATATATATATATATCAAAGGGTTACTACCATGTAAACATTGTGTAGCATAAGTAGTTATTCCAAAAGGGCTCAATTATTTTCGAGTTGTTGTTTATTATTGAAGTATTTTGCCATATGTCAGGAATGTTTGGTCAGTAAATGATTATTGATGGTGGGGTAGCTTTTATATTACACACAAACACAATAGATCAATTTTTTAGCACAAATAAAACCAAGATTTCGATTGCTCACTGGAATCCAATGTTCTTAGCATGTAGGGTCAGATATAGTAAATTGTTATCATTTCTTTTTGTTTGTTTTGTTTTGTTTTACGGCATATCAACCTCAATGGGTTATTTAATACCGATAAAGTTTTGAAATAAATCAATTCTTAATGGATAATATAGTTTTTGTTTATCAACTCATGTTTTTCTATTTAACCCATAGATGGGACGCTAACAGATACTACCACTCCTGGTACCAGGGAGCAATGATGATGAAGGGGTGCTCCACATTCCCCAAACCTCCAGAACTGGAACCTTACCATCAGATAGAGTTTAACTTATAATTTCTGCTCTCACCCAAAGTAAAGCTTAGTATATACCAGTTATATATCTCTGTAGATAGAATTTTAAAAAAATGATATATAAGAGGATAATTCAATTATTTTTTTTATTTTTTAAAGAAAAAAATATTTTCAGAATTTTCACATGAAAGAAAACTATGCATTGTTTAGAATTATTTCTCGGAATTTTTAGATGAGGCTTGATGATTAGTATTATTTGTATTATTCGGACTATTGTCCTCATCTTCATTGTTATGTGTACAACGTTTCGGCATGTGCCCTCCGTCCTTAACACAGCTTAACGCCTCTACCCCAGCTATGGTTAGCGGAATGAGAACAAGATGCCCCCGTGAACTGAATAAAGGGCTAGGTTCGAAGTTCCGTGATGGCTCCCGATTACGACAAGAAAGTTCCCCCGTTCGAAAAGAAGGTTCCCGAGTCCGAAAAGAAATACCCGGGAGAGAAGAGAAGAAGAGAGAGAGAGAGAGAGAGAGAGAGATTAGGGGGTGTAAAAAACTGGGATAGATTGATGTAATACAATATATGCAATATATGCAAAAAGAGAGAGAGAGAGTAGGGAGAGAGATGAAAAACTGAGATAGATTGATAGATAGATGCAGAGAGAGAGAGAGGGGGTGTAAAAACTGAGATAGATTGATGGATAGATGCAGTAAAAGAGAGAGAGGGGGAGAGGAGGGAGATGAAAAACTGAGATAGATTGAGATAGATAGATAGATAGATAGATAGATAGTACAGACTGATGAGAGATTATAGACTAGGATAGATAAATATAAAAATCAGACAGATTGATATAAACAGACTGGAATAGATAGATAGATAGATAAACTGAGATACATAGATAGATAGATAGATGGATAGATAGATAGATACACAAATACACTAATAAACTGCTTGCCTTTTCCCAGCCCACACATGCACACACGTGTGATTGTGTCAATGTGAAATCGATGACCGAAATCACACCTCGAGAAAAATCGATAAAATTGTATCTGTATAAACACATTGAGAGTATCGTAAGGAAATTCATCTATAAAGGCGAACATCCTCATCATCATCACCATTACCAGCATCATGATCCCCCATCATCATTAGCACCATCATCATCATTATCATTATCTCTCATCCTCATCACCAGCATCCTCTTTATTTTTTTTCGTTATTTATCTTTGCATATCCCAATCACTATTGATATACCTTTTATCTCGCCCATGGACTCGTTGTTCCACGCACGCACAAAATGACATATACAACTTGTCATATTTCCTTTCTCTTATATTTTTTCACATACACACAAATACCAACACATACACTCACTCTCTCCTCTCTCTCTCTCTCTCTCTCTCTCTCTCTCTCTCTCTCTCTCAACACACCCACACACACACACACAACACGCACGCACATCTTCTCGG
>CM042172.1:63027297-63039616 GCA_023376005.1 Doryteuthis pealeii | reverse complement strand
CTCCACGCCTCTAATGGTATTCTATTCAAGGGGTTAAGTAAAAAAGGTTATTACCTGTCAGTAACCTTCCTGGTAATTTTCCACTGGACTCCGGTTATTCGGAATCTAATGAACGCTGATTCGAAATATTCTTACTACAGTACATTGACTATCCATGAATTATGACTCATTAGTGCGAGTTGCAATACTGCAAATCTAGAAAACCCAGACTGAATGTTACCAGTCTTGTTCACTATTTTAATTTGGTTTGTCAATATGTCATATACCCTTCTAACATTGCATTTCACTTAGCGCTAATACCCTTGGGAAAGGTATGAATCCTACTCTCCCTCCAGCTATGGGTAAATAGCAGGGCAGACTGGCTTCTTTAACCATGGCTAGGTAACCAGTCTAGGAGAAGGAAAACTCTGAATTCAAACCTGTTAAACTCCGCTTAAGAAATTGACCTTGTGCGGTATCCTGCTCGTGCGGAGGAGTTGGTAAATATATACATCCTTCTAACATATCGGATATGTAAATGGCAATAGAGAGAGAGACAGAGAGACAGAGGGAGAGAAAGAGAGAGAGACAGACAGACAGACAGACATACAGAGACAGAGACAGACAGAGAGAGACAGAGGGAGAGAAAGAGAGAGAGAGATAGATAGATAGATAGGAGAGAAGAGATAGATAATAGATAGAATAGAGAGAGAGAGAGAGAGAGAGAGAGAGAGAGAAACCTCAGGAAGCCAAGGCATGATAATATCCATGGTGATCGTGATGATGATGTTGCTTTTTACCCTTTGTTTTTTTTTTGTTTGTTGTTTTTTGTAAGTAGTTTTTTTTAACGTTTTGTACGTTGCTTTATTACGTAAAAAAACATTGCAGTAACCAAAAGTTGTTAAGTGTCTCATGGATTACATGAAATGACAAAAGCTGATAATTCCAAAAAATGGTAAAAGTATATTCTAATCATTAAAATGTCTTTATATAATGGACAGACCACTCGACTAAACTGAGCTCCGGGCAAAACTTCCAGACTGTTCAAACATACTTGTCATAAATTGAAAAACTTATAAAGAAAAATATAAGAAATTTTCTCTTTGTTCTCACTTTCTTGATTCCTTATTTAACAATCTTGCCATTTTCTTTCTTCTTCCAAATTACCATGGTTTTATTTCAATTCTTGGTTTATCTCTTTGTATATTTGCTAACACTTCTCATTTACTAGATTTACTCTTCTGTTATTTCCAAGTTGAGTAACATGAGTGACCCAGAAAAAACAGAACCCAAATTATCTATTTATTTTCCCATTAAACTAACCCGAAAACCCAACCCTAACCCTAACCCTAACCCCTAAACTCTAAACCCTAAACCCTAACCCTAACCCATGTTGTACTTAAACTTTAAAAAAAATTTAAATTAGAATTAACAGTTTTATTACAAAATTTGTGGGTTCTGCTTTTTCTGGGTCATCCTGTAATATTATGTTACTCAACTAGGGGGTAGGGTTAGGGTTAGGGTTGGGGTTTAGGGTTAGTTTAATGGGAAAATAAATAATTTGAGTTCTGTTTTTTCTGGGTCACCCTGTAATATCATGTTACTCAACTAGGGGGTTAGGGTTGGGGTTAGGGTTTAGGGTTAGGGTTAGGGTTTAGGGTTAGTTTAAAATAAAATAAATAATCTATATATAAATTTTATTTATTTTCTTTCGTTATCTATTTTTATATTGGGATAAAACTCTCACTTTATAAAGCTTTTTAAATCTGCAATTTATTCTTGATATTTCGAGATAAAATCTCTTTTTCAGAAGAACACTAGAACTGAAGTAGTTGTTGTCTTGTTATGGCATTTCTAGTTAAAATTTTAACTAAAAGTGGCATAACAAGACGACAACTACTTCAGTTCCAGTGTTCTTCTGAAAAAGAGATTTTATCTCGAAATATCAAGAATAAATCACAGGTTAACAAACAACATCATTGTTACCTTATTATTTCTTCTTTACACCTGCATTGTGATAGCCTTCAAAATCAACCCCCAAACCAATATATATATATATATATATATATATATATATATGTTAAATCCTATTTAACACACATAAATTCCACCATCGTATGTCACCCCACCGAAAGAAAAAAATACTAAAAATCAAGGAATTAACCGAATTCAATTAAATTTTCAAATTTTGATACATTAATGAATAAAAGATATAATGTACCAGTTATTTTGTTTAAAAACTTTTATATTTTTTTCGGGTCAATTAACTTTGAACCACGTTTGTTTGTGAATCTCTGTTACCTCTCAAAGATACGTGGTTCAAAGTTAACTGACCTGAAAAAATGTAAGAGTTTTCAAATAAAATAACTGGTGATCAATATTTTTTATTCATTAAAATATCAACGCTAAAAATTTCATTAAATTCGATTAATTCCTTAAATTTTAGTATATTTCTATCGGCTGGGTGATATACGATGGTAGAATTTATGTCCGTTAATTAGGATTTAACCTATATATATATATATATATATATATATATATATATATTATATATATATATATATATATATATGATTTGTAAGCGAATAGTTCTTGATAGATATTTCTATTTGGTTCAGTAACTTCATATGCTTCTATAATTTAGATGAAATAATTTCATACGTATTAAGCTTTTGGTTAATCCTTCCTTCTAGCTCCTAAATGATAAAATGTGTTAAGGGTTTGCCATAAGAGCAACTTGAAACATACGGGTGGAATTTAATAAAATAGCAGCTAGGACTTGACATGACCAACCGAATGATGGTGTCGGGTCTCTCCGACCGCCAATAAGAATGCTACATGCAGCCTTGAACAAGTCGTGGAAGCAGCAGCCCACAAGGAGGCAGCTGTATGGCCACTTGCCCCCTATCTCGCAAACCATCCTAGTGAGACGGACTAGGCATGCGGGACTCTGCTGAAGTAGCAAGGACGATCCCATAAGCGACGTTCTCCTGTGGAAGCCAACACATGGACATGCTAGTGTGGGCTGCCAACCAAGGACCTACATTGATCAACTATGCAAGGATGCTGGTTGCTGCGCAGAAGACTTGTTGAAATTTTTCGGTATATAAGGTGTGTGCTAGACGCCCATTCTTATTTATAGACTGGGCGATAGTCATGTGACCATGTGTCCAATCACTGGCAGTGCTCTGCTGCTGATATTATTATTCATACTGGCCTTTTCTGGTCATACCTAAGCATTACTACTTGGATCTTTTTGGACGACGGACCATAGGATTCTATATCACAGGACTTATTCACTTGCCAAAGGATTCTATAACTCAGGACTTACTTTCTTATTTATTTTAAGTTCTTTACAACTGGACATGGATGGCGGCCAGATACTTAACAGGTTATGGGCCCAGCAAAGTTCCACGGGCAATGAATGATAGGGACGGTTGGCGAGAGATTGTCATGGATATCGGTGCTGCTTGTGCGACATGATGATGATGATGATGATGATGGACCGAAATGAACTGTTGCATGTAACGTGACTTTTCTGAGTAGCATACATCTTAGCATTTTTATTTCCCTTTTCTGTCCTTCTGAATTACCACGTTTTGCTTTCTTTTCGCTCTTATTTCTCTTCTTTGTTTTCTTTCTTTATTGAGCAAAGTCGTGCACCTCTTAACATGTCTTCCTTTGTCTTCATAATAATCACGTTTTTTCTCTGATCTTTTTTCTTTATTTTATTGACCAAAGTCTTTCTATTATTTCTTTCCTTTCTTGTTTTCCCAATTACCAAGATCTTTAGGGCATCCCTTCAAAATATAATGGTTAGCCAGCTAGTCACCCACATACATTACTATTGAATAGCGAGTTCAATCCTTACTGGATGCTCCAATTTTTTTTCCTTTTGTCTTTTTTGTAATCCCCTGTCGTAGGGACATCCCATCAAAATGTAATGGTTAGCCAGCTAGTCAACCAGATACATTACTATTGAATGGTGAGTTCAATCCTTGCTAGATGCTCTATACTTGCGAACTTGTGTCACATCCTATCTGAGGCGAATAATTTGAGTAAATCTTTAGCCAGATCGTCTTAATATTCGATCTTTTTCTTTATCTGTATTGACTAAATTTTAAAAACATTTTTTCCTTTTTTTGTCTTTTTTGTAATCCCCTGTCGTAGGGACATCCCATCAAAATGTTATTCTTAGCCAGCTAGTCACCCAGATACATTACTATTGAATGGTGAGTTCAATCCTTGCTAGATGCTCTATACTTGCAATCTTGTGTCACATCCTACCTGGGGCGAATAAGTTGAGTAAATCTTTAGCCAGATCGTCTTAATATTCGATCTTTTTTTTTATCTGTATTGACTAAATTTAAAAAAACATTTTTTTCCTTTTTTTGTCTTTTTTGTAATCCCCTGTCGTAGGGGCATCCCATCAAAATGTAATGGTTAGCCAGCTAGTCACCCACTTACATTACT
Source organism: Doryteuthis pealeii (assembly GCA_023376005.1). Taxonomy (NCBI): domain Eukaryota; kingdom Metazoa; phylum Mollusca; class Cephalopoda; order Myopsida; family Loliginidae; genus Doryteuthis; species Doryteuthis pealeii. The sequence continues at coordinate 63,035,164 of CM042172.1, read as the reverse complement.
ATTGAATGGTGAGTTCAATCCTTGCTAGATGCTCCATACGTGCGAACTTGTGTCACATCCTACCTGAGGCGAATAAGTTGAGTAAATCTTTAGCCAGATCGTCTTAATATTCGATCTTTTTCTTTATCTGTATTGACTAAATTTTAAAAAACATTTTTTCCTTTTTTTGTCTTTTTTGTAATCCCCTGTCGTAGAGACATCCCATCAAAATGTAATGGTTAGCCAGCTAGTCACCCACTTACATTACTATTGAATGGTAAGTTCAACCCTTGCTAGATGCTCCCTACTTGCGAACTTGTGTCACATTCTACCTGAGGCGAATAAGTTGAGTAAATCTTTAGCCAGATCGTCTTAATATTCGATCTTTTTTCTTTATCTGTATTGACTAAACTTTTAAAACATTTTTTCCTTTTTTTGTCTTTTTTGTTACCCCCTGTCTTAGTGGCATCCAATCTAAATATAATGGTTAGCCAGCTAGTCACCCACTTACATTACTATTGAATGGTGAGTTCAATCCTTGCTGGATGCTCAATACGTGTGTCACATCCTACCTGTGGTGAAGAGGTTGAGAAAATTTTTAGCCCGTTCATTTTAATATTCGATCTTTTTTTCTTTATCTGTATTGACTAAATTAAAATTTTTTAAAAACTTTTTTGTTTTTTTTTTGGTACCCCCTGCCGTAGGGACTTGGATGCACTCTTCGAATCACAGGTGAGTGTCCTTAGTATGACACTATACTGCTGGCGAGGTTCCAGTTTAGGAGATCTGGAGAATGTGGAGTATCTCTACATTTCTATACATGAACACGAATGTTAGGTTGTCACTTCTTAGATTTGTTTAACAAATACATATATATATATATTGTTCATGTTATATATATATATATATATATATATATATATATATGTGTGTGTGTGAAAATAAAATGGAAATTAATCCGACAGTATGAATAAGATATAATGAAAAAACAAACGATGTTTACAACTGAAATAGGCTCATCAGAAGAGAAATATATATATGAGTTAAGGTACTGTGGGCATGGAGTCAGCACCTGTTGATTGAGAGTTTCTCACCTTTACGATCTTCAGACCAACTTCAGACAATGTACTTGGTCTGAAGATCCTACTGAGTTGACGCCATGCCCACAGTACTTTAACTCATATATAAACACTCTATCAATGATAATGAGTGACCAGTAGGAGCGACAAGACCCAGTTAAGGCCTAAACTTGAATGACCGAGGGATTATCTTTGGAGCTCGGAATTTAGTCCTTTTTCTCGCACATGCGCGGAGGGTTCTTCCGGTGAAGACTCATAGGAGTTTGTTATTATCTTTTTGTTTTTCGATGGAAACTGGTGCAAAAAACTTTGAAGAAAAAAACTGAACAAGAATATGAAATGAACACGGTTCCCTAGACGGTTTGATATGCCGTTAAAATCCCCTAATCAATTAATCTTTCTTTTTCATCAAAAGGTACGGTTAATCTCAGTCGGTAGAACACCCAACTAGGATTCCTGATTTGATATAGGTCCCCGCCAACTCAGCACATAAGTAGCACAGATTGGGTAATCTTATCTGTGCTGTGAGGAGCTGACGGTAGGTGTGGTGATTCACCTGGCCATGCGCAAGCGAAAATGTGATAGACTTCCTCGATGTCCGGCTAATACCGCTAACTTCACTTACTCTTCTTTTCTTTATATATTTAAAAAATACAGAAATTTCTCTCTCTCTCTCTCTCTCTCTCTCTCTCTCTCTCTCTCTCTCTCTCTCTTTCACTTCTATATTTGCAAAGCTCATGCTGTTTCTTTTCTTTGAGTGTCCCATTGTGGTGTAATGGTTATCAAGCTTTTCTTTATATATTTAAATAATACACACACACATCTCTCTCTCTCTCTCTCTCTCTCTCTCTCTCTCTCTCTCTCTCTTTCTTCTATATCTGCAAAGCTCATGCTATTTCATTTCTTTGAGTGTCCCATTGTGGTGTAATGGTTATCAAGCTAGTTTTTCAGATCCATTACTACTGAAAAACAAGTTCGATCTTCGCTGGATGCCCTATACTTTTGACCTTGTGCCACATCCTACTCGTAGCTTATTGGTTGGATAAATACCTATAATTATACTTCTTTTTATCTTTATAGTTTTATTTTCTATCTTATTCATGGTCTTCTTTCGTTTCTTTCTATTTAGAATTATCCTTTTATCTCCTTCTCTCCATTTACTATTCGATTTGTCCCGTTCGTTCTCTTTGTCATGTTTTGCTTTTTCCATTGTTTCTTCTCCAATTTCTCCATTTCTTTTTTAAGCAGTTTGGCTCAAATTCTATAAATGACTTGTATTCAGCTGCAACTAACAATCAATGATGGAACCCGTGACGTCAGTGCATATCACAAACTGTTTCCTTACGATAGAAACTACTCTGACAATCTTTTTCTTTCTTCCTGTTTCCTTTTACTTTCTTTCTATTCTATCATTTTACTTCTTTGTTTTTGTTCTACTATTTTTATAATTATGCATAACAGTTTTGGTCTCTTTGTCTTGTGCGTAAAGATTTTGTTTTTTCTTTCTTCTATTGCGATTCTTTCTTTCTGTAGATCTTTTATTTAATTGTCTTTTTTACCCCTTATTCTCTTCCTGGTCCCATTTTCTTTACAGTCCTACATAGTTTACCTCTTCTTCTATTCCGTCTTCCATTCTTTTTTACGATCCTACATAGTTTACCCCTTTTCTCTTTCTGCTTCCATTCTTTTTACAAATCTACCTAGTTTACCCCTTTTCTCTTCCTGGTCCCATTATATTTACAAACCTACCTAGTTTACCCCTTTTTTCTTCCTTTTTCCATTCTTTTTACAATCCTACCTATTTTACCCCTTCATCTATTCCTTCTTCTGCTTCCATCCTTTTTACAACCCTACATAGTTTCCCCCTTTTCCCTTCCTGATTCCATCCCTTTTACAATCCTACCTGTTTTACCCCTTTTCTCTTCCTGCTTCCATTCTTTTTACAAACCTACCTAGTTTACCCCTTCTTCTATTTCTGCTTCCATTCGTTTTACAAACCTACCTTGTTTACCCCTTTTCTCATACTGGTCCCATTCGTTTCACAATCCTACCTTGTTTACCCCTTCTTCTATTCCTGCTTCCATTCTTTTTACAATCCTACATAGTTTACCCCTGCTTCCATTCTTTTTACACTCCTACCTAGTTTACCCCTTCTTCTCGTCCTTCTTACATTTTTTACAATCCTACCTAGTTTACCCCTTTTCTCTTCCTGGTCCCATTCTCTTTAGAATCCTACCTATTTACACTCTTTCTCTTCCTGGTCCCATTCTTTTTACAATCCTACCTATTTTACCCATTGTCTCTCCCTGCTTCTATTCTCTTTATAATTCTACCTATTTTACCCCTTATTCTCTTCCTGGTCCAATTCTCCTTAAAATCCTACCTAGTTTACCCCTTTTCTCTCCCTGCTTCTATTCTCTTTATAATCCTACCTATTTTACCCCTTGTCTCTTCCTTCCTCCATTCTCTTTACAATCCTACCTATTTACACCTTCTTCTCTTCTTGCTTCCATTCTCTTTAGGATCCTACCAAGTTTACCCCTTTTCTCTCCCTGCTTCTATTCTCTTTACAATCATACCTAGTTTACCCCTTGTCTCCTTCTGATTATATTCTCTTCACAAATCTACCCAGTTTACCTTCTTTTCTTCCTGGTCCTATTCTTTTTATAATTCAACCTAGTTTACCCTTCTTATCTTCCTGGTCCGTGTACTTGCTATGATATTTAACTGCATCGAATAGTGAGTCTGCAATTCTGTAGCTCCAGGGATTGTGTGGAGAACCCCTTCATTGGCATTACCTCCAGGTTCACTCAGACGCGTAGTGGTAGTACTTCATAGGGTCCCATCTATGGGTTAAATAGATTAAAAATGAGTTTTTAAAAAGGTGTTTAAAAAATTGAATCCCCAACAAGGATTAATAAAACTGTTATATCCCGAGATGTAGGATATACAAAATTGATTATAAAAACACTGAATATGTTAACAATATGTTGTGAGGCTTTTAAGGGGTCAAATAAGAACAAAAACAACGGGTAACGAAAAGTAGAAAATGTATTAACAGAAAGTAGACAATACAATAGAGAGATGTGGAAATTACGTCCGACGAACAGAGTTATTGGCACTCGTATTGGCTTGCTTAAGCCACAATTATCCCTGTTTATTTATAGTAAGCTGTTGGCGCATTCCATTGGTCTTATAGGGTGTGTCACCTATAACACAATAACAATATTTGTTTTATTTATTCTCACTGGCAGGGAAAACAGTGGGATGGTTTTGGATAACAGTTCAGCTATAAGTATCATACGTGTGATCACATATGGGACCGGTCCTTGTCTACCTGGCTGTCAGTATTTTGTCTCCCTCCTTATTAGAGAGTATCCAGTTTGAATCGTTAGGGTGAGATAACTCTCCGTAACAAAAACAAAATGTTTTCGGCATAAAATAACCCAACGGTTGACATGCCATAAAATCCAACCAACCAACAATCTTCTAGTTCGATTCTTTTTCAAATCTACCTAGTTTTTCGTTCGCTACTTTTATCGATTTTTCTCATCTTCTCCTCTTTTCTCTCTTTTTTTTCTCTTTTACTTCTTTATTATTTTCTTTGTCTGCTTTATCTTCTTCCTTTTTTTCATTCGTCTGTTTTGTTTCTTGTTTCACAGAACTTTCTTTCTCTTTTTATTCCGTACTTTATCAGTCATCTTATTTACTGATGTTTCACTTCTTCATCAGCTTTTCTCATTTATTTTCCTTCTCTTTTTTTTTACGTTTTTCCTCTTTTTCTAGATTCTTCTTTCTCCTTTTGTAATTTCTTTTTCTTTTTCTTTCACTGCTTTTATTCAATATTTTTACTCTCTTTAATCTTCCACTTCTTATTCTCTTTTTCTTTTTCCCCCTTTTCTTCTTTATTATATTCATTATCTGCTATTAGCTTCTTATATTTTTCACTTTTTCCTATTCGTTCCTTCTTTTTCCTCTTCCTCTTCTTTTTGCACAAACCATTTTATTTTTTATTCATTTCTTCATTCTTTTTCATTCACTAAAATTGTTTTTTCCTTCCTTTCTTCTTCACTTCGTTCTTTACTGATATTTTCCCTTTCCTTTTGTTCTAATTCTTTCTTTTCTCTCTTCTCATTCTTTCTTTCTTTTTCCCTTCGTTCAGATGCCATTTTGTCCTCCTTTAAGAAGAAGAAAAAGGAGAAGAAGGAAAAGAAGAAGAAGAAGAAGAAACAGATATAGAAGAAGAAGAAGAAGAAGAAGAAGAAGAAGAAGAAAATAATAATAATAATAATAATAATAATAAGAAGAAGAAGAAGAAGAAGAAGAAACAGATAAAGAAGAATAAAAAAAAGAAGAAGATAAGGTTAGGAAGAAGAAGAAGAAGAAGAACAACAACAACAACAACAACAACTTATTGTCTTTATTATATTCACTGCTATTATTTTCCTCTTTCTCCTATTCTCCTCTTTTTCTTTTTACTCTTCTTTTTTTGTCACAAACTTCTTTACATTTTCCTTCATTTTATCATTCAATTTCTTATGTACTAACGTTGTAGCTTTTTTCTTTCTCGTTTTTCTTTCTCTATCACTTTTTTGTTGTTTTCTCTTTCCCCACAATTTTCCTATTCTTTTTTCTACCCCCTTCTATCTTTGCTTCTTTTCTTTCATTTTCCATTCATTTAACTACCATTCTTTTTGTTCTTGTTGTTGAAATATCTTCTTCCTCTCTCATCTTTCTCTCTTCATCCTCCATTCTTTTCTAACCCGCTTTTATTTTGACTAATAATACCTGCTCCTAGATTCAATCTCTTCTTTTCACTTCTCTCGTTTTCATCTCATCTTCAATTTGCATTTGTTTCTTCCCCATCCCCCCGCTGGCGCCATTGCTGCCTGCCATATCATTTCTACCTGTGGGTGAGCAGCTCTCTTTTTGGTTTGATTGCAGGGAAACACGAGCGATTTGTTTCCACATGACCCTTAATACCACTGGGTAAAATGGACTCTACTTTCACTTTCATTTTCAGTATTCCTATTACATCCTCTTTAATCCCCCCTCCATCACTTTTAATGTTGCTTTCTTGCTTTTCTTTCCGACTTCCTTTTTTTTGTACGTAACCCATTACTAACTGATTTTCCTCTACAATTTCGGTCTCTACTTTTCATAGCTTCCGTATCATGATAATTTACCATTTGTATATATATATATATATATATATATATATATATTCTATCTCATCCTTTACTGAAATGGATGTGTTAACTAAATGATGTTTAAAAGGTGTATTTTTTCAAAAAATCAAATCGTAAAATTGTTTCAACAAAACGAGTTAAATAAACTAATGTATTGTGTTTTTTTCTTTTTAAATTTTTATACGCCTTTTTTTATTTTCATTCTGCGTGCTTCAGGAGAGTGTTCTTGGAATAAGGCATTGGTTGCTACTCATATAGCAAACCTGTTCGCAATTTCTATTCAGGAAGAGAACTTGGAGACCTGACTCAGCGGGATCTAAAGCGGACGCAAGGTCTGAGGTTCACTGTTATAAGCCACGGTTGTGCGACAATTAAACGCTGAAATTACCCAAGAGAAGGGAAGATAGTTTTCAAAGACAAAAACAGATGACAAGGTTATTCTATAAAAAGATACGAGATATGCGCTTGTAAATATAGAGGCCTCTTGCTAACGGAATTTAATTTTACTATTATTACTATGATTATTATTATTATTATTATTATTATTATTATTATTATTATTATTATTATTATTATTATTGTCATTACTATCATTATTATTATTAATTTATTATTATTATTATTAATTCCTTTTGAGTTTTCACATCAGCATTAGCTGATGGTCTTTCACTGGAGTCTGAGTGACAGCAAGTCTCCTCAGGTCTCCTGGACTTTTCTGAGTATTCTGACAGATTGCAGCAGTGCAGTGTTCTGAATGGTTTCAATCCTTCCTCTGATTTCCAAACTTTCCAAACCCTTTTCTAATCCTTTTGGGACTGTTCCAAGTGTACCAACTACAATTGGTATCACTTTGACTTTCATATTGCATAGCTCTTTCAGTTCTCTGGCAAGGTCCAGGTATTTGACAATCTGTTCGTTTTCCTTCAGCTTCACCCTGTGATCTGCTAGAACTGCAAAATCCACCAGTTGACAAGTTCTTTCTTTTTTGTTAATCAACACTAGGTCTGGTCTTCTTGCTGGGATAAGGTGATCCGTTTTTATCTCAAAGTCCCAGATAATTTTATGCGTTTCATTCTCAAGAACAGATTCTGGTTTATGCATATACCATTTTGTTATATGGTTAAAATTTATTTTTTTGCATAATTTAATTGGATCATCTTCCCAACCCAGTCATGTCTAGTTTTATATTCCCGTTGTGCTAGTTTGCTACATTCATTTATTACATGGTTTACAGTCTCATCTCTGTCACCGTATATTATTATTAATTTTATTACTTTTATTACTTTTATTACTATTATTATTATTATTATTATTATTATTATTATTATTATTATTATTATCAATACTATTATTATTATTATTATTATTATTATTATTATTATTATTATTATTATTATTTACTCCTTTTGAGTTTTCACATCAGCATTAGCTGATGGTCTTTCACTGGAGTCTGAGTGACAGCAAGTCTCCTAAGGTCTCCAGGACTCTTCTGAGTATTCTGGGAGATTGCAGTAGTGCAGTGTTCTGAATGGTTCCAATCCTTCTTCTGATTTTCAAACATTCCAAACCCTTTTCCAATCCTTTTGGGACCGTTCCAAGTGCACCAAATACAATTGGTAT
>CM042172.1:63002297-63024797 GCA_023376005.1 Doryteuthis pealeii | reverse complement strand
TTTTTATTCTCCTAGACTGGTTGTCTAACCAAGATTAAGAGTCCAGTTTATCCTACTATTTACCCAATGGCGGAGGGAGGTTAATTGGATTCATACCTTTCCCAAAGGTACTAGTGTTAGGTGAAATACAAACAGTCCAGGATTTGAACTCGTTTCGTCGTTTCCATGTCCTACGACTGTAGCTATCATAACATATATGAGAAGCGCGTGGTGTAATGTTTAAAAGTAATCGGAAATGAACTCGTCGCCCCGAGTTCAAATCCTGGATGTAGTAATTGCATTTCACTTAACGTTAATACCCTTGGGAAAGGTATGAATCATATTCTCCCTCCAGCAATGTATAAATAGTAGGGTAGACTGGGCTCTTTAACCTTGGTAAGGCAACCAGTCTAGGAGAGTGAAAACTCTGAATTCAAACCAGTTGAACTCCGCTTAAAAAATTGTCCTTGTGTCACATCCTGCTCGTGCGGAGGGATTGGTAAATAAATATATATATGGGATATTTTTGCATGCGTATCTATTAAACAAACATGTTTGAACATTGTTCATGCATATATTTCCTTACCAAATGTTTCGTGTTAGTGTACCCATGGATTTAATAAAGTTTTGTTAGGACAAAGTATTCGTTTTATTTCATACGCACATTTTAAGCACGGAACAAGATTATTACTATAAAACTACAATGTTTGTTTGTTAGTTTTGTTTTATGGCATATTAACCTCGGTGGGCCAAAATTCATTCATTCTTAATGGGTACTCAATATGTAAAAAAAAAAAACCCCACATTTTTCTATTTAACTCATATATGAGGCCATAACAAGTCCTACCAATCCGGGTCAGAGTAGACCAGGGAGCAATGGTTATGAGGGGCTGTTCCACATTCCCGCAGACCTCAAATAAAAAAAAACATTTACTAAGATCTAAGAAATCAGCTTTTCTTCATAAAATCATCAAGATCTACTTTATTAAAATGACTAAGTTTCAAATGCAAATTCTAAGCACAGAATAAAATTACTACAATGTTTTTATTTACTTCACACCTCAAGCTAAAAAAATAATATATGCACTATTCTTATAATACTTTAAAGGAATATCATTTTAGGAAGCGCGTGGTGTAATGGTTAAAGCCATGGAAAATGAACTCGTCGCCCCGAGTTCAAATCCTGACGTGTTAATTGCATTTCACTTAGTCCTAATACCCTTGGGAAAGGTATGAGTCCTACTCTCCCTCCAGCTATAGGTAGATAGCTGGGCAGACTGGGTTCTTTAAGCATGGCTAGGTAACCAGTCTAGGAGAAGGAAAACTCTGAATTCGAACCTGTTGAATTCCGCTTAAGAAATTGACCTTGTGTCGTATCCTGCTCGCACGGAGGGGTTGGTATATATATATAAAGGAATATCTTTTTAACTTGCATTTCTGTTGCAAATTTTAAAGCATTTTTCTATAAATTTGACTGGGCACATCAAGTTCTACTTAAGATCTACGAGAACAATGCGTCAGAAACGGATGAATAACAGATGTATTTCCTATCGAAGTCGGATGCCAGGGATTTATTACCAACTCACCCTTGGCATTTTTGTCTAAACTTGGACTTTCTCCACCAGTCAAGAGGAAATACATAAAAAAGATCCAGGATAAAGCTCTAACCGCATCAGCGTGGATATGGCAATCCTACAATGTGACATCAAACCGACAAAGTCTGGTGGTATCGTGATATACTGCTGGGGCGCTCTGGATTAATGGTAATGATAGTTCGGCCCCGAAACCATGTCTGAACCCAGAGTCATCATTAGATAAAGGCATTGTTGGTTGTAATGCTACTGTGTAAATAGCAGTCATTGTATGAAGATTATCTTTGAATTATTGCAACTGCTGACCACACCAGGAGCGTTGCATTGAACGACAGAGGGTTTGTCTAGAGAATATGCTGTGATAATGTATCTTACAGCAAATAGAAACAGAATGATTGCTGTTTGAAAAATAAAAACCTATAGAAATCAATACTAAGAGAATTTGAAAAGTGGCTGTTATGCCCATATTTTAATAATTTACGCATATTCAATTAATTATTGAAATTTATGAAAACTATCTGTCCTTACTGCATCACTGACTTAATTTACAAGAGACGGTCCAAAGTTTATGCCCCTTATTCATTTCCACCTTAACAGATACAGAGAGCGCGACAACACTATTGGATATATCAGGTTTTCATTTTTTTTTTAAGCTTTTACACAGTCAACATCATTTGCGATTTTCCCCGTAAATGAACAGCACCCTATATGCTGCACATGTTAGAAAGTAACTCCGAGGGTAATACATACTGTTTTATTATGTTCATGTGACACGATGGTTCTGACATGGAACCGTTGAGAATTTTTTAAATATATATAAGGTATGTGCTAGATCCCAGCCCATACTTAGAGACTAGGCGAGATCATGTGATCTATTCCTTGGCCAATCACTGCCAGTACTCTGAGGATGATACAATACATAACCCACCCTACTGATCATAATTACTACAGACATAGGATTAAATCACTGGGCCCATAACCTGTAAAGTTTTTAATGGTCATCCTTGACCAGTTGAAATAGGGCTTAAAGAAAGTCCTATGTTATGGAATCCTTTGGTGATCCTTTCGTAAGCGTATAGGTCCTATCCTGCGTATTGGTAAAGGTCCAGTGATTTAATCCTATGTCCTTCGTCAAAGAAAGCTGCAGTAATTATGACCAGTTGGGTGGGTTAAGTATTGTATCAGCCTCAGAGTACTGCCAGTACATAACCATCAATCATGAATAGAACAAAACGTATTTGGTATAAAATAACAAACATGTCATAAAATTCAACAAATTAAAACAAAACCAGGTCTTAGTATTATGTGCGTTATTCGGACTATTGTCCTCATCTTTATTGTTTTCTGTACAACGTTTCGGTCGATATGCCCTCCGGCCTTCTTCAGGTATTTCTTGTCGGACTCGGGAACCTTCTTTTCGGACTCGAGAACATTCTTTTCGAATTCGGGAACTTTCTTGTTGTAGTCGGGAGCCATCACGGAACTTTGAACCTAACCCTTTATTCAGTCCACGGGGGTATCCTGTTCTCATTCCGCTAACCATAGCTGGGATAGGAGTTGTGTTAATTATTTTTCTATGTTACTGTTGCCGCTCAGGATTGAACCCGGAATCCAGAGATAACTCTCACTTAGAACTGTCTTAACCTAACTACCTAATCCACTAGGCCATGTGTCCAATTGGAGCTATGGTTAGCTGAATGAGAACAGGATACCTCCGTGAACTGAATAAAGGGTTAGGTTCAAAGTTCCGTGATGGCTCCCGATTACGACAAGAAGGTTCCCGATTACGAAAAGATTGTTCCCGAGTCCGAGAAGGTTCCCGAGTCCGACAAGAAATACTTGGAGAAGGCTGCAGGGCATATCGGCCGAAACATTGTACAGATAACAATAAAGATGAGGACAATTAAAAAGTTTTGAAGAAAATAGACTGAAACATGGAGAACGAATCTATTAAATGGGAATCCAGACATCTAAACCAAGCGTTGGTCAGATTTTTCAAATTATGAATTTGATTGGCCATCCATTTGACTCGCAAGAAATTGATAAGTTTTCTAATAAATCTATTCATCATTGAAGCCCTGTCGGTTGGGTCTTTCGAATACACCTTCTGCATCTCTGCGGAGGAGTAAACCACCCACCAAATGGTGCAGCCTGTTAGCTATGGGTGGCGACCCGTGATGCTTAAGGACGGAATACTGGTTGATGAGCAGTCCATGACATGCAACACACCACTTTGACCCTTACTTAGGCTAGAAAGGTGGTCGGAGTTCAATCGGCTGTTCACGTCAAGTTCTAAAACCTATATGCCTGTCCCAACCCTATTGCCCTTATGGCAAGCCCCAACACTTTTTATCATATGGGTGCTAGAAGGCGGTGACTGAGGGTATTTATGTCCTGGGAATGACGTTAAACTCTATCTGATGGTGAGGCTCCAGTTCGGGAGGTGTGCGGAATTTGGAGTTAAATAGAAAATTGGTTTACAAGAACAACTGAGTTTAAAAAGTCGCTACGACTCTTTCAAATATTTGGCAGCTTTAAATGACTCAGCGTGGGTGAAATGCCGTAAAACAAAACAAACAACCAATAATCATCAAAGAGGCTGTATTTACTTTACAAAAATTGGACGGAAAAGACAACAGAAAGATGTGCCCCTGAGGGTCGTCCTATATGCACAGTGTGTATATAGGACGCCGCCCCAGCAGCACATCTTCAAGCCCCACTACCGTGTGCATGCACACAGCTGTGTGACTTAAAATACACTTATTGTATCCTCTGCTGTGGGGTAAGAAACCCTCACGAAAAGTGTCCTGGTTATGACACAAAATATATTTATGATTAGGCTTCAATTCTGGATATATGGGGATTATGTCGTACTCCTTCGTTACAATTACTTCCAGTACACACTGAACATGAGGTAATCCTTAACTTTATCCTCGTAAATTCCTACCATAGAATAAACTGAACCCTCATTTTATGTCCGTGGTTTTGCAATAAATGTTTTAGTTTTCTTGCACCCGTTATTTTAAAATATTAAATATATTTTCTTTATTTGTTAAAGAATAAAGAATAAAGAATATATATTTAGTATTGTAAAATAACGGGTGCAAGAAAAATAAAACATTTATTGCAAAAACACGGACATAAAATGAGGGTTCAGTTTATTCTATGGTAGGAATTTACGAGGAAAAGTTAAGGATTGCGGAAAATGACCCTATGACATATTCATGCCTTACTCAAGGGCATTAACCGGAAGTCAAATGCAAACTAGACTTGAACTCAAATCGCTGACTTCATTTCCTACCATGATACCCTTACCCCAAACATGCATCTCTTTTTAGAATAATTAATTGTAAATAAATAAGTAAATTGGTTGAAATAATTAGCATTTGATAATTACCTTTCTTGAAAAATTTTAATGATCTGGGTGAGCGCCTACGAAGACCCCACACAAAACCTTATTACAAAATTGCAAATTGATTTGAAAATTGCTTTCTTCTAAGAGTATTTAGCACTATATTCCATTATATTGTAAGTATTAACATCCTCACAACAAGTAGAATTTGACACAAGGCCAATAATAAAGCGGAGCAAAGATGTTTTGAATTCGGTTTTCGGTTATTTTCTAGTTGAGTAACTTTATCTTACAGAGTGAACCAGTAAAAACAGAACCCAAATTATTTATTTATTTTCCCATTAAACTAACCCTAAACCCCAACCCCAACCCTAACCCTAACCCCAACTCTAAACCCTAACTCTAAACCTTGTTGCACTTAAACTTTTTAAAAATTGAAATTAAAATTAACAGTTTTATTACAAAATTTGTGAGTTCTGTTTATTCTGGATCACCTTGTAATATTACGTTACTCAACTAGGGGGTTTAGGGTTAGGGTTAAGGTTTAGGGTTAGGTTTTAGGGTTAGGGTTGGGGTTTAGGGTTAGTTTAATGGGCAAATAAATACATAATTTGGGTTCTATTTTTTCTGGGTCACCCAGTCGTATCATATTACTCAACTAGGAAATAACCATAAATTGGGTTCTGTTTTTTCTGGGTCACCCTGTAATATCATGTTATCAACTAGGAATAACCATAAACTGTTTTTCTGGGTCACCCTGTAATATCATGTTACTCAACTAGGAAATAACCATAAATTGGGTTCTGTTTTTTCTGGGTCACCCTGTAATATCATGTTACTCAACTAGGAAATAACCATAAATTGGGTTCTGTTTTTTCTGGGTCACCCAGTCGTATCATGTTACTCAACTAGGAAAATAACCATAATTTGGGTTCTGCTTTTTCTGGGTCACCCTGTAATATCATGTTACTCAACTAGGAAATAACCATAATTTGGGTTCTGTTTTTTCTGGGTCACCCTGTAATATCATGTTACTCATCTAGGAAATAAACCCAGTTTTCTTTCTCCTAATATGGTTGCTTAATCAAAGTTTGAAGAACACAGTTTACCCATAGCTGAGAGGATAGAATAAACAGATTCATGCATTTTTCAGTTGCGCCAAGTGAAATGCAATGGAAACTTATCCAGGATTTGATCTCGGGTCAACGATTCCATTTTCTGCGACAATAACCGTTATGCTAAGCGCGCCTCAAAAATATTGATGGTTGATTGATTTTTACGATATATCAACACTTTTTGGGCCATTTAATGCCGAATCAAGCTACTTTCATATTCAGTTTCTTACGGAACTGATGCTTTAATGGTTACCCATCTAAGTACTGAAAAGGTAGATCGTTGCTTAACTATAGTAATCTAGCGGGAACCGTTGCTTTCAACGTAACTAAAAAATGTTGTAGCACACATAGAAAAATATGATCATACTATATTTTTAGCTCAGTCGGTAGAGCGTTCGGCTAGAAACCACATGGTTCCTAGTTCGATACCGGTCCTCGCCAACTCAGCGTATGAGTAGCACAGGGATCTGTGCGGTAAAGTAAGGAGCTGATGGTAGGTGTGGCGCCCCACCTCAGATGCTAAAACAATCTCCTTGGTCTAGCGCTATTGAACAGGGAATAGACTCCCTCGCTGACTGGCTGATACCGACTTTAGGCCGCCCCGACGACTTTACTTACTTTTTAAAATATTTTATTAGGTGTCCTTAATTGTGTATATATGGTTACCTCATTAGTCAATAATCAAATTATTTCCACATTGGCAATCTCAAATTAACCCCTCCGCATGAACAGGATGTAGCACAAGGTCTATTTTATTAAGCGGAGTTTAACCCAGTCTGCCCCACTATTTACCCATAGCTGGAGGGAGAGTATATAGATATATACCTTTCCCGAGGTATTAGCGTTATGTGAAATGCAAACAGCCTCATCGAGGATTTGAACTTGAGTCGATGATGGTTTGGTTTGTTTTATTTTACGGCATATCAACCTCAGTGGGTCATTTAATGCCGATAAAGTTTTGAAATAAATCAATTCTTAATGGATAATACAATTTTTTATAAATATATATTTCTATTTAAACCATAGATGGGACCCTAATAGGTACTACCACTCCGGGTCAGAGTGGACCAGGGAGCAATGGTGATGAAGGGGTGCTCCACATTCCCCAAACCTCCAAAACTGGAACCGCACCATCAGATAGAGTTTAATGTCATTCACATGACATGTAGACCCTCAGCCACCGCCTTCTAGCACCCATATGATAAAAGGGGTTGGGGCTTGCCATAAGGGCAATAGGGTTGGGAAAATCATATAGGTGCTAGGGCTTGACGTGACCAGCCGATTGATAGGAGGGGGCCTCTCCGACCGCCCGTCTATCCCAAGATAGGGCCAAAGTGGAGTATTGCATGTCATGAACTGCTCATCCACCTGGGCTCTATCCTTAAGCATCACGGGTCGCCACCCACGGCCAACAGGTGGCCCCATTGGGGGAGTCTTACCCCTCTGCAGAGGTGCAGTCAGTGCATTCTAACGCCCCAGCCGACAGGGCGGTTGAGTCGATGAGTCCATTTCTTACGACTCTAACCATTACATCATGCGCTTCTGTAATAGCTCTACAAACATTGTTCTTCACTTTGTGGAAATTAAATAAAATCTTTTTTAAGTGTGTTTTGAACACTGTGATAATAATAATGTGTATTCAAGAATCAGTAACATAATTGAAATAAATCTATATATCTACAGATATATCTATATCAATCTTGAACGCTACAGTCGATCTGATCGGACGTCTTTTTCGTGCTCTAAGAAAGCTTCTAGAAAATTTCTACCGTTTTTTAAAAGTAAACAAGGAAGTGGTGATTTCTTTTCTTCTTTAAAAAAAAATCTATTTCTTCATTATTATTGTTATTATTGTTGAATTGTTTTATTATTGTTATTATTATCTATTGCATATCTATTAAACAAACATGTTTGAACATTGTTCATGCATATATTTACTTACCAAAAGTTCCGTGTTAGTGTACCCATGGATGTAATAACGTTTTGTTAGGACTAAGTATTCGTTCTATACTATATGCACTGTTCTTATAATACTTTAAAGGAATGGTGTAATGGTTAAAGTCATGGAAAATGGACTCGTTGCCCCGAGTTCAAAACCTGGACACGGTAATTGCATTTCACTTAGCGCTAATACCCTTGGGAAAGGTATGAATCTTACTATCCTTCAAGCTATGGGTAAATAGCAGGGCAGACTGGGTTCTTTAACCATGGCTAGGTAACCAGTCTAGGAAAAGGAAAATTCTGAATTCAAACCTGTTGAACTCCGCTTAAGAAATTGATCTTGTGTTGTATCCTGCTCGTGCGGATGGGTTAGTATATATATATATATCTATCTTTGTGTTATTGATCTACCTTCTTTATCTGGTGACCTGTGATGTGCTCGGAATGTTATGGTTAGCGTTGTAGAAAATGGAGACAGCCAAAAGAGTTCAAATCCTGGGTGAGTCTGTTTTTGTATTTCACATATCGCTAATATCTTTTAGAAAGGTATGAATCCAACTATTCTCCATCACGTTATAGGTAAATAGTAGATCATACTGGGATCTTTAACTTTGGCATGGCAACCATTCTAGGAGAAGGAAAATTCTGAATTCAAACCTCTAACACCTTATAGAAAGGTATGAATCCAACTATTCTCCATCACGTTATAAGTAACTACTAGGTCATACTGGGATCTTTAACTTTGGCATGGCAACCATTCTAGGAGAAGGAAAATTCTGAATTCAAACCTCTAACACCTTTTAGAAAGGTATGAATCCAACTATTCTCCATCACTTTATAAGTAAATAGTAGGTCATACTGGGATCTTTAACCTTGGAATGGCAACCATTCTAGGAGAAGGAAAATTCTGAATTCAAACCTCTAACACCTTTTAGAAAGGTATGAATCCAACTATTCTCCATCACGTTATAGGTAAATAGTTGGTCATACTGGCATCTTTAACCTGAGAATGGCAACCATTCTATGAGAAGGAAAATTCTGAATTCAAACCTCTAACACCTTTTAGAAAGGAATGAATCCAACTATTCCCCATCACGTTATAAGTAAATAGTAGGTCATACTGGGATCTTTAACTTTGGCATGGCAACCATTCTCGGAGAAGGAAAATTCTGAATTCAAACCTCTTAATCACCACTTTAAAATTGACCTTGTGCCACACCATGCTTGGTCAGAGGTGTTGTGGAACTTCCTATACTTGCTCTGATATCTCTTGACCAATCCGAAAAGAAATCCAGTGGTGAAATATTTGCAATTCTACACTTAGGAGTTCGTTGTATCTCGTTGTCATCAGCAAAGACACAAAAAATGAATAAAAATGACGAAGAAATATGAATACCTAATTAATATTTTAGTTTTGATTGTATGGTTTATTATTATTGAATAAATTTGAAATAAATCTACAAGTTCTTATAATGATAAAAAAAATTGCGAAAAAGCTATTAGCCTGAAAACTTGTTCACAATTTCGTCTGTACGTTACTTTTTAAACATTTTTTTTTCTTTATTATTCAAAAGTAATCCTAAATTCAAATATTTCCTTCAATATATTTTGAATCTGAAACCTGAAGCCTCTGAAATCGTAAAAAAAGTTTAAAATTATAAAAGTCAAACTTTCCTCGTTCATAAAGGCTAAAATATGAATGGGTAATATTGTTATTTGCATATCACATGATTTATTTTAATATGGGAAATCCCAGAGGTGAATGGCGGGAAAATTGGGACGAGTGTTGATTGTGATGATGATGATGATGGGAACAATGGTCATGTTAATGATGATTGTTAGCGGAAATGGGATAGAAGCCAAAAGACAAAAGATATATATATATATATATATATATATATATATATATATATATATATATGGGGAGATTATGTGCTTAATTAAAGTCATACCTAATTTGCTAATTAATGAATTATAATTAAATGAATTAGGCATGCATATCGGTTTAAATGTAAAGCGTAAACAAATCGAGAAAAAGTCGATCTCTGTATGTACATTTCAGCCTATTAGGCCTCATCAGCAGAGCTATAGACAGGGTAGTGCTTTGTGTGGGATTCGAAACCTACCTGTCAGGCTAACCATTACACTAGCAGGCTTCCCCAGAGTTTCTCGTTTATTTTTAAACTGATATGTATTGTCGGCCTTCGCCGTTTCAAACACATTGTTTGTTCATTCATATATATATATATATATATATATATATATATATAATATATATATATATACAGAATGTTCGGGATAAATTTAACATATTGATAATTGGTTATTTTTTCTCTGTAGGTTGGAGGTATTGACGCACACTGCGCATGGTTTTAAACCTTGGACATTTCTTTATGCATATACGTGATTACAGATATAATGGATGCCTGAACCCACCTGAATCATGGCTTATATATATATATATTATATATATATATATATATATATTATATATATATACAGGGTGTTCGAGATAAATTTGACATATTGATAATTGGTTATTTTTCTCCGTAGGTATTGAGGTATTGGAGGTATTGACACACACTACGTATCATTTAAAAGCTTGTATCCTTCTTCATTCATATATGTGATAATAGATAGAATGGATAACTGGAACCCACTTGATTGATGGAAGAGAATAACTTGTGTCATGATGATCTGTGCCGGCCATCAAAATAAGTGGATTATGGTTGCTGCCCAATGCTCCCTGAACACTGTAAAAACAAGGCATGAAATGGAGAACTGCAATGGAGACTACGATGCTGTGGCTAGAAGATAGCAACATAACAGACTGATTGCGGTCGTACAGCAGAATTCCTCGAAAATCTACTGAAAAAAGTGTTGGTGGACCCTGGAATTGGAGTTCGGACTTTGTCACATGAATTGAATTCTTCAGCCTCTACCATAAAGCTTGAACTCAATGAAGAACTTCGATACTACTCAAGCGTCGCAGAGGTCAACTGCTCCCAGAAAAGGTCCGTGAAAATCGTCTGACAAAGACGAAGAAACTTCTGAGCAAAGTGAAACATCCTACTGAACCAAAAACAATCTGATTCTTTTCCGCTGAGAAAAACTGTTGCCCTCTGAGGGTAATGTGATGCCTCCGCATTTTTTCAGATAGGATATCAGGTTGAATTCAGATGCCTACGTGGAGTTGCTAAACACTGTAGTCAAGCCCTGGGTAACAAGGGTACCCAATGGTAGGGCATATTTATGGCAGCAGGATTCGGCCCCCTGCCACACTTCTGGGGAAAGTCAAAAAATGGTTGTCGGCTTCCTCAGTCGATCTGGCTCTTTATTCGTCCATTACGTCTATTTCTTCTTCTTCTTCTTCTTCTTCTTCTTCTTCTTCTTCTTCTTCTTCTTCTTCTACAACATTTTCTTCTTCTTCGAAAGTGAGTTCTCTTTCTTTTCTTTGTCTACAGTGAATCGTCCATTACGTCTTTTCTTCTTCTCTTCTTCTTCTTCTTCTTCTTTCTTCTTCTTCTTCTTCTTCTTCTTCTTCTTCTTCTTCTTCTTCTTCAGGGACTCGTTCATTACGTCTATTTCTTCTTCTTCTTCTTCTTCTTCTTCTTCTTCTTCTTCTTCTTCTTCTCAGATCGACTGAGGAAGTCCTTCGCATCAAAATGAATATATTTTTATATCCTTTTTCATTGCTGCTATTGACAATATTTCGATTTATATTTTTACTGCATCGAGAATTCGTATGATTTCACAAATGACTTTCAGTCACAAATAAAGAGCTCACAAGATTATGATTTTCTAATTCAAAGTATATTAAGTGCTCTTATAAAACCTCGTTACGACGTGCCGTCTTAGGTGGGTTACGACTACATATATCCAAATATAATGGGAATTTTAGAAATAGATACATGTATAAGTGTCGGATTCATTTCCATACTATATATACTCATATCATCTCATGTTGTAAAAGTTTTTATCATAATGTCGAGCTTATTCCCGTTTTCATATCAACTTGCGGTTTAAAATAATCGCGTTTATATACTTGCAAGATTTGGAGCACATGCCTTACTGAAAGTTGTAAGATTTGATCAATGGTCGTTTCTTGATCGATCCACTTTTGCTGGTGTGAAATTCTGAGAGTTGTTGAGAGGTCTTTGTGGCAATATGCTCACAATAGCAGCGTTCTAACTGCCTCTCTGGAATGGTAGGAATAATGGTATGGCGGCATTGGATCTAGTGCTGTTAATCCAAAACCCTGCTGTCTCGAGGACAATAGCAATGTGCAGCTGATGATGAGGTTAATGCTGCTGCTGCTGATGATGATGCCGTTAGTGGTGGTGGTGGAGAAGAATGATAACAATGAGGGTGGTTGCAGCAGTGGTGTGGGAGGTGGGGAGGGGTTCTGACAGGGATGGTGTTGTGGCTTCATGAATAGTTTAATGAAATTAATTAAAGAAACATAGGCCTAATTCACAGCGCAACATAATAAGACAAAACCTTCCCTGCAACCATCCCACTCAATCCCCATCCTCCCACCCTCTGAGTCGTAAAGCTGTGTCTAATTTGCATATCTGCGCCGCCACGAGGAGCCGGAAGCGAATATTTCATTATTATTAATTTCTTCTTCTTCTTCTTCTTCTTCTTCTTCTTCTTCTTCTTCTTCTTCTTCTTCTTCTACAGTGAGTCGTCCATTACAACTATTTCTTCTTTCTTCTTCTTTCTTCTTCTTCTTCTTCTTCTTCTTCTTCACTGACTCGTCCATTACATTTCTTCTTCTTCTTCTTCTTCTTCTTCTTCTTCTTCTTCTTCTTCTTCTTCTTCTCGAGTAAATTATTCCTTATCTTTTCTACAACATTTTCTTCTTCTTCGAAAGTGAGTTCTCTTTCTTTTCTTTGTCTACAGTGACTCGTCCATTACGTCTTCTTCTTCTTCTTCTTCTTCTTCTTCTTCTTCTTCTTCTTCTACAGTGACTCGTCCATTACGTCTATTTTTCTTCTTCTTCTTCTTCTTCTACAGTGACTCGTCCATCACGTCTAATTTTCTTCTTCTTCTTCTTCTTCTTTCTTCTTCTTCTTCTTCTTCTTCTTCTTCTTCTTCTTCTTCTTCTTCTTCTTCTGTGACTCGTCCATTACGTCTCTTCTTCTTCTTCTTCTTCTCTTCTTCTTCTTCTTCTTCTTCTTCTCATTTCTTTTTCGCCTTCTGGATTTTTCTACATTTTCTCCTTTCTTCTACTTCACCTCTCAGTATTCTCCCACCCCCTTCTCTCTCTCTCGTATTCCTTCTTATTCCCTTCACATTTCTCTTCTTCTTCTTCTTCTTCTTCTTCTTCTTCTCTTCTTCTTCTTCTTCTTCTTCTTCTTCTTCTTCTCTTTTCTCCTTCTTCTTATCCATCATTTTTCTTTAATTTTCTTTCCATTTGGTTTTATTTTTGCCATTAAGCCAAGAGTTCTTATCAGCAGAACTAAATAAAATATTCATCCAAGTAGATGCGCGTCAAACAAAATATTCCGCCAAATATGCGCTCTTGCCAGCATTAACGAGTATTTATTTTATTTTAATTTGATTTCACATTCAAAATCTGGTCAGTTCATCAAAGAAAAATTGATATATGCATTTTTTATAAAGTTCTGGTAAGAACACGTACATAGAAATTTAAAAGAAAATGCACTCTTTCGAGACGGCTTTCGAACTTCATTAACGACCAATTCCAATGCGGATTTTCAAGGCCTGGAATTCCTTCTCATTTATCGCTTTCGCTTCATACCTACGAAGCTAAACGTAAGAAATCAGCGTTAATGGTGCCTAGCGAGATCGTTTTGCTGACCAGTTCTATTAACAATGCTGATTTTACAGGCAAGCATGCTCTCCTCTTTCATAAGGGTTCTCCTCCTGTGTTTAGTGATATTCTGACATAGGTTTTTTATCCAGTGCAAAGATATAGAGATGTCTCATTTTGCCCGTACCCCGACCCTACGCTACCGCTATTCCGTGGCACTGGCTTCCCAGTCGGAGAGGGTCGGCACACAATCAGTCGGCCTTTGGTCCACGGTGACGTCTGACATTGGTTTCATAACCCTAGAGTTATCCAGTGCAAAGATATAGAGATGTCTCATTTTGCCCGTACCCCGACCCTACGCTACCGCTATTCCGTGGCACTGGCTTCCCAGTCGGAGAGAGTCGGCACACAATCGGTCGGCCTTTGGTCCATTATGACGTCTGACATTGGATGGAAAACTCCATTTGTAGACTAATTCACAGGCGTTATGGTCATGTACTATGCTTAACGAGGTTTAGTACAATGCGAGAGTATGGGGCATCCAGTAAGAATCGAACTCACTAACATACAATTTCCCAGGGGACACCCCCAGCATGAATTGAAGCATAAGCACCCTTGTCTAGGATTTGAACTCTGGTTGCCATTTCAATTTTTTTACATGTTAACCACTACACAAAGTGTATACACAGTAAAAGCAAAGGGATAATATATATATATATATATATATATATATATATATATATATATATATATATATATATATATATATTATATTATATTATATATATTATATATATATATATAAAATCCAAAAGTCCAGAGAAGAAATCTTCCTTACGACATAGAGTTTTATTTAAATAGAACCAAGTCGCAGTTTAGAGCTCAATGTGTGCTCTTAATGTTAGAGTCACAGAGCAAATATATAAGTAAAGAAATAACAAAAGACTTAGAGATTATCGCATCTGATGAGTGGGAGATTTAGACTATTTGTCTATTATATATATATATATATATATATATATATATATATAATATATACCAACCCCTCTGCACGAGCTGGATGTGGCACAAGGTCAATTTCTGAAGCGTAGTTCAACAGGTTGGAATTCGGAATTTTCCTTCTCCTAGACCGGTTGCCTAACCAAGTTTAGAGCCCAGTCTGCCCTACTATTTACCCATAGCTGGAGGGAGAGTAGGATTCATACATTTCCCGAGGGTATTAGCGTTAAGTGACTTTAACCATTACACCACGCACTTCCTATAAAACGAAGGGATTTAGTTAAATAATCATTTCACTATGCAGGATGTCATAAATAAACATACAAATAAAGCTTAGTATAATTTATATTTTGCTACACAGAAGTAAGTATAGGACACCCAGTGAGAATCTAACTCACTATTCACTTGCTCTGGGCAAACAAGACTAGCCTGTTTAGCATTACATCGCAATGGTATACACAATTTACTGATTGTTGTGAGTTTAATTTTAGCGAGTTGCCCTTCCATTTTCTACCCGATAGACCCACTAGGCTTTTATTAAGCATAGCTTAGTTTGGTATAAGGCCAGCAATATTGAGCACCTACCAAGCTCAAATTACGTTAAGTAAATATCAATAAGAAAAAGCATTCTCAGTCAGATTTTATGTAATGAAAATGGAAGCGAATATTTTAATGGATATTTTCGTAAGAAATGGACACTGAGAAACGAGTTCAAATCCGGGACGAATCCGTTTGCCTTTCACATAGCGCTAATACCCTTGGAAAGATAAGCATCCAAATATTCTCTCTCTCTCTCTCTCTCTCCTCTCTCTCTCTCTCTCTAGCTACATTGGCTTTTTGGCTCTATAACCTTGGTTAGGAAACTAAACTAGGAGAAGCAAAACTCTAAATTCAAACCTGTTAGACTCCGCTTAAGAAACTGACCTTCCTACACGTGAGGGGGTGGTGGTAAATATGTATAATGAAAATGATTCATTCATGAACCCTATTTTAAAACTTGGATTTTTTTTCATAAGGCACCTGATTTTTAGGTAAATTTAAATTTATATGATCTCATATACAATGCATAAAGAATGAACAGCTTGTTCATACACAGATTCTAATGTAGATACGAGGTGCAAAATAAAATGATCAAGAATTTTCTTAAATTTTAGATTTTTAAAAATTTCAAATTCAAATAAAGTTGAAAAATAATGAAATGATTTCTACACATCTAGACAGAAGTCGCATAATGATAATAATAATAATAATAATAATAATAATAATAATAATAATAATAATAATAATAATAACAGACACATATGTATGTATTTATTAAATTATATTATATTATATTATATTATATATATATATATATATATATATATATATATATATATATACCTTGACAAAGGGTGAAGGGTCACCCGAAATATCGGAATAAATCAAACCAGGGACAGAGCAACAGCTAGATATTGTTCAACTTGTTCATTTCCATGCTTCATAATACCTATAAACAACGTTCAGAAGAACAAAGTTTATACAAATCATTTATATGTAAAATATTAATTATTATATAATATATATATATATATATATATATATATATAATATATATAATATATATTAGTTTGCTCTATTCATAAGTAAACTGAGTTAGGGCAGCAAAGTATGAAGTCGATAGCGCTTGGTAACTGACAGTTTATCGCCTATGTGATTTTCAAACCAAGTTAATTATTTGTGTTCGGGTTTTTCATGGCAAGGTTCAAACAATTAAGTGCTAATTTTGAAAAATGATTATGAAGCCAGATAATTTTGATCAGAAGGTTCTGTCGAAACACATGATAGTGCAAATTCAACACCTTCTACATTCAGCTGGCCTAGCTTTGTTCAAGTATAACATTTGAGAATGGGGAGGTTAAAAAATACGACGGTGAGACTACCCGCCAAATAAAATAGGATGGTTACAGGTGCTTCGACCATCGGGAAACAGGGGGAAATGAGTTAATAAAATGCCAAGGGTACTATAATGAAGATATTAAATGTCTCAACATCATCGTTTTATTAGATAAACTTATCATATGACCTTTAGGCACCCCTTTTGGTTTGCTGGTTCATAAGTACTTTTTTTCATTTACACCGTCAACATCCGGATGTTTGTTAGGGGTTAGGGTTAGGGGTTAGGGTTAAGGGTTAATTTTATTTAAGGTCGGTTTTTATGTGGGGGCCTGGCAAAAACCAAGCCTATCTGGGTTGAGGGAGAAGAGAGTAAGATTGTGTAGTCCCGACGGCATTCTCCTTGATCAGAGGGCATCAAATGTTGGACAATGAATACAAACCTTAACCTCTTTTAGACAATGGGAGCGGGTTGTGTCTTTGGGACTGGACTAAGGGAAGTTTTATTCTGTTTGGCTAAGAGATCGAGAAGAAACACATTTATAGTTAAAATAACAAGAAGGTATTTGCTGAAACCGTTCGCTATGGGTAGGAAGTGAATACAAGCTCGCAAGTATGGGCATCTAGCGAGGATTGATATCGGTGTTCCTAATAATAGATCTGCGAGACTAACTAACTGATATATATATATATAATATATATATATATATATAATATATATATATATATATATATTGCTGTATGTGATTTTCAAACCAAGTTAATTATTTGTGTTCGGGTTTTTCATGGCAAGGTTCAAACAATTAAGTGCTAATTTTGAAAAATGATTATGAAGCCAGATAATTTTGATCATCCGGATGTTTGTTAAGGGTTAGGTTTAGGGGTTAGGGTTAAGGGTTAATTTTATTTAAGATCGGTTTTTATGTGGGGATCTGGCAAAAACCAAGCCTATATGGGTTGAGGGAGAAGAGAATAAGATTGTGTAGTTCCGACGGCATTCTCCTTGATCAGAGAGCGTCAAATGTTGGACAATGAATACAAACCTCAACCTCTTTTAGACAATGGGGTCATGTTGTGTCTTTGGGACTGGACTAAAAGACCGAGAAGAAATATATTTATAGTTAAAATCACAAGAAGGTATTTTCGCGATGGGGAGGATGTGAATACAAGGTCGCAAGTATGTGGCATCCAACGAGGATTGATATCGGTGTTCCTTAATAATGGATCTGCAAGACTAAATTGCTAACCGTTGCACCACGATGGGACGCCCTTTAAGAAGAGAAAAACAATCCTATTTCATAATATTGTTTAAATCGTTAACTTTTCTCTCAGTTTCAGATTGGTTTGTTGTTATAAAAAAATGTTATCTGTGCGAACTTATTGAAACTCCAATATGAAAATCAGCCCGTATAAAAATTTAAAAAATGGTCGAAGCACCTGTAACCTTCCTATTTTATTTGGCGGGTAGTCTCACCGTCGTATTTTTTAATCTCCCCATTCTCAAATGTTATACTTGAACAAAGCTAGGCCTGGTGAATGTAGAAGGTGTTGAATTTGCACTATCATGTGTTTCGACAGAACCTTCTGATCAAAATTATCTGGCTTCATAATCATTTTTCAAAATTAGCACTTAATTATTTGAACCTTGCCATGAAAAACCCGAACACAAATAATTAACTTGGTTTGAAAATCACATAGGTAGGTATACCCAAAATAAAGCTAAACTGCGTTTTTGACAAAATGACTTTAGCCCCCCACCCTCCTACATAAAAAAAAAATTTACCAAAAATCAGGGAATTATCGGATTTTAATGAAATTTTCAGTGTTTATTTATCAATGAATGATATTTCTCACTGCAGTCACAAACAACGAATGTTGAATGATCCAACGAGGATTGATATCGGTGTTCCTTAAAAATGGATCTGCGAAACTAACTTGCTAACCGTGGTACCACGATGGACGCCCTTTAAGCAGTCACAAGAATGCAGTGAGGAATCTTTTTTTTTGTTGTCTTTGTCAGAAAGGAAATCACCTTGAGAGTGGATGACGAGAGAAAAACGATTCTATTTCATATGTTCTGAAATAGACAATTCTGTTCAAGAGAAAATAATTATTCAAAGAAAGGAAGAATTTTTATAACTAACAAAAAACCGATTAAAAATAGTTGTCTTGGAGAACGGAATGTTGTGGTGACAAATCGCGAAAGAAAGAAACACCGATAGAAAATAAAAGACAATGGAAACAGTTTTGTTTTTTAAAAACACAATCATAACCAGGTATTTATGTGTCGATATTTTAAACGTTTTCTCTATTTTAGATTTTGGCGGCAAAGATATTTCTCTTTCGTTTTTATTCATTTCCATATTTTATTTTTTATTTATTTATTTTTTCTATTTCACATTTGAATTTTACTTTTTTGTGTATATTCTGCTTTAGTATTTCTTTCTCTTTGTTGTTTCTTTGTTGTTTCTTTCTTTTCTTCTCTCTCATTTTTCTTTTCATTCAATTCTATTGTTCTCATTTTTCTTTCTCTTTTCTATCTTTTTTGTTTAGCTCTATTTCTTTTTCTCATTTCTACGACATTTTTTTACATTCTGCGAAAATCACCTTTCTTTCTTTCTTTCTTTCTTTCTTTCTTTCTTTCTCTTTTTTAAAAAATGTCTTCTTTCTTTTCTTTTTCGTTTTTATTCTGCTCTAAATATCGTTCTTTCTTTCTTTCTTTCTTTCTTTCTTTCTCTATTTTTTTACATTTAAATTTACATCTAAATTTCGTTCTTTTTTCTTTCTTCTTCTTTTTCTTTTTACATTTCTTTCTTTTCGTTTTTATTCTGTTTTAAAATCGTTCTTTTCTTTCTTCTTTCTTTCTTTCTCTTTTTTTACATTTCTTCTTTCTTTCTTTTTCGTTTTTATTCTGCTCTTAATATCTTTTTTCTTTCTTTTTTTCTCTATTTTTTTTTTACATTTAAATTTACATCTAAATTTCGTTCTTTCTTTCTTCTTTTTCTTTTTACATTTCTCCTTTCTTTTCTTTTTCGTTTTTATTCTGCTCTAAATTTCGTTTTTTCTTTCTTTCTTTCTTTCTTTCTTTCTTCTTTCTTTCTTTCTCATTTTACATTTCTTATTCTTTCCTTTTCGTTTTTATTCTGCCTTAATATCGTTATTTTCTTTCATTCTTGCTTCTTATTTTTACATTCTTCTTTCTTTCCTTTTTTTCATTTTTTATTCTGGCTAAATATCGTTCTTTCTTTCTTTCTCATTTTTTTTTACATTTAAATTTACATCTAGATTTCGTTCTTCTTTCTTTCTTTTCTTTTTACATTTCTTCTTCTTTTTTGTTTTATTCTGTTCTAAATATCTTCTCTCTTTCATTCTTTCTTTTTACATTTCTTCTTCCTTTCTTTTTCGTTTTTTATTCTGCTGTAAATATCGTTCTTTCTTTCTTTTCTTCTTTACATTAAATTTACATCTAAATTTCGTTCTTTCTTCTTTCTTTTTCTTTTTCTTTTACATTTCTTTTCCTTTTCTTTTTCGTTTATTCTGCTTAAATATCGTTCTTTCTTCTTTCTTATTTTTTACGTTTCTTCTTTTCTTTTACGTTCCTATTCTGCTCTAAACATCGTTCACTTTCCTTCTTTTACTTTTACTATCTCTATTCTGCCCTAATTATATTTTCATTTTAATTTCAATTTCCTTCTTTTTTCTTTTTTCAATTTTTTTCTCCTCGGTTATGTTTCTATCTATTTTCATGTATTTTCTTTCTTTCTATTCACATCCTACTCTATCTTTCTTTTTTTCATCATTTTCTTTTTTCTCTTTCTTTTTCTTTTTATCAACATATATCAGTTTTATCTATCTCCTCTTTCCATTTTTCTTCTTTTTATTTACATTGCGCTCTAACATTTCTTCTCTCTCCTCTCTTTCCACATCTTATTAAATTCCTTCTCTCTTTTCCCTCTTTCTCTTCTTTCATATTTCTATTTGTCTATCTTTCAACTTTTTCTTTTTCTTTCTCTTTTTTCGCTTTATTAACTTCCCCTTCACTACATCTCTTCCCCATCTCTTTCTTTTTACATTTCCATCCCTCTCATTATATAATTATATATATCTTTCGCCATTTTTCTTTTTCTGTATATCTTTGTCACTTTCATTTTTCTCTTCTTTCTTTGTATTTTTTTTTCGAGCATAAGAAAAACTAACCATATAACTCAGCTTAACTCGTGCTGTTAATCTAAATTTGTAATTACCGATTCACTAATTCGTTATCGATTCGAATAATCAAACTTGAAATTGAATTAATTTAAACTAATTATTAGTTAATTTGAATTAATTAACCGAGAAATAGTCCGAAAATTTTGTAAACACCAGTTTTCTTAAAAAAACTTTTTTTTCCTTTTTTTTCCTGGCATTTTTGCAAGTGCGTAAATTGCTCGTTGGTCATAATTTAAAATATGTTTTGCCAGTTAACATTTTTTTTTAAAATATCTAAATCTCTCAGCGCGTTGCTTAATGTAATTTTGATATATTCAGATGGCTATTAGCGTTATTGTAGCCCAGCCTATCCATAATGGGATAAATTGGTTTGTTCTTTGTTTAAATGGCGTATCAACCTTTATGGATTCATTTTTATGGGTTAATGCTATCCTTGTATGTATTTACCCAAACCCTCCACACGAGCAAGGAAGTGACTGTTAAAACCCGATACCGTCACTGATCAAGAGAAGAAAGTATAAATATAAGCTGAAAATTATTTGTTTTACCAGTTTCAATAAAGAAAGTGATCTGAGGAAACTCGGGGGGGGGGGTCTCAGATATCCACGGTGGAAATGGGATCATAATCGCTTAATACCCGGTCTTTAAGCCTTTCTTTCCTTACAAAACTACTTGCTCTGTTTATAAAAGTAAAACATTGAGCTCTCAAATCAAACCTGAACTTTGCAACACGGCACAGTGTAGGAAAGTAGAGCACATTAGAAATCATTCTAAAACCAAAGGACTTTGTACCCCACCAAAGAAAGTATATATAATAATTATATATATTGGTGTGTGTGTGTGTGTGTGCGGTGTGTGTGTGTGAAAGTAAACAATCTGTTTGAGATGGCGTTAGCCGACACTTTTTGGGGAATTATGTTGCTTAATTGAAGTCATACCTAATTTTTGAAAATTAATTAGTTTGATAATTAATGAATTAGGCGAGTGTATCTTTTCAAATGTAAAAGCCGTAAACAAATCGAGAAAAAAGTCAACTCTGTATGCCGAAATGTACATACAGAGATTGACTTTTTCTCGATGTTTACGCTTTACATTTGAACAGATACGCTCGCCTAATTCCTTAATTTAATTCAACAATTATTTTCAAAAATTAGGTATGACTTCAATTAAGCACATATTCTCCCAAATGTATAATAATAATATTATATATAATATATATATATATATATATATATATATATACGAAGAATTTACCTAATAAGAAAATTTAAAGGCCAATTTACAAATAAGTGTTGTGTTAGGGTATTTCCTCATTTTCACTGAACGTCATTTTTTAAATCATTCAGTTCGTCAATATAATATCCATAATCAGATATCCAAAAAAGGGGGAATTCCAACGGGGTTTGAGCTATTTTGAACCACCCTGAACCGACTTTCTGTCATGTACTCTCACCGTTTGGGTTGCAGTATGAATATACCTACCTAAATCGAAGCATCAATACCTTATGGACCGCTGTCACAACCGGTTTTTGTTAGGTTTCTTTGTTTAATGGCGTATCAAAATTTATATGGATTATTTATCCACGGAATCTTATTAAAACACTAGTGGTATGTTTAATCCTAGATGTGAGTGCTGTCGGCTGGGGATCTCTCTTCTTG